>CM032339.1:40006667-40051824 GCA_019022885.1 Schlechtendalia chinensis
GGTGTGTGTCTGTGTGTGTGTGTGTGTGTAGGTGGTGTTTCGTGATGCGAAGCGGTAACGTTTTTTTCGGTTGTGTGCCAAAGCAAAGACATAAAATGTCAAAAAAAACTTTAAGATTAATAACGGGTCAAGTTTGGTTATTGAATGAGAGAAAAATCCGTCGGTCCGAAAGACTAGTAATCCAGTTCGCGCGGAAACCATGGCGATTTGTTTGGTAAAGCCGCGCGAGTTATCCGAACGAAATGCACACGCCTGACGTTAGCGGAGAGTACGAGTTGGAAAAGGGGGTGAGAGGTTCAACATACAATGAGTTATACGTATTTTTATCGTCGTACATATGTGTATGAGTGTGTTCAAGGGTGTTATGGGGTTCAACATCACACCCATTTTGGCCTAACAAGACATAACATGAACTAGCTTTCACCACGTTATGATATGTTTGAAATATCTTTTTATTTTTAAAACTTTTTTTCGAAACAACATAGCAATTCCGTGCAACTTGGTTTGTGTTTAGTGTTTAGTATTTTACATATTCTACGTCTATCGTTTTTAACCCTTTTAATCATTTTGACCTCATTACTGCTTAAATTTTGGAAAATTCTATCCTATTGGGTCTTTACATGATAAAATAAAACTACTGACCAAATATCATACTCATAGCATCAATGGTTTCGACTAGGCTATTCTTTCTATTTTTAAATAATTTACAATTTTTGACCCCTTTTGTGTTTGAATTTTGAAAAACGATTTATTTGCGGATGCATACGTTATAATCAGTGACGGTCGAACGGATTAGATGAGTAGGATATGATCTATATTATATAATAAATCCGCTATGACCTTTTTGTTATTATGTAGTAGTTTTAACAGTGTGTTTTTTTTTAATATTTAATAATATTACTCAAAATTATATTAATGTAGATTATTTTTGTTTACGATAATCTAATAAAACTTTTCACAAATTTTGATACCAATATTTTTTTTTTTTGCGAAGATAGAAACAATGAACATTCAATTTACAGCTGCAGCTATTTCACAATCACGGTTTTTACTTAGTAATTATATTTCTATATTATCTTGCAGGTTTCACTTTATCATAATTAAAATTTAATTCATCCAAATCCTCGGACGATAGTAAAATATATTCGTATTCATCTTAAAATAAACTGAGAGGAGAATTCAAGTGCTATAAATTATAAATTATTATTTTCTCCCAAATTTGCTGAAAAGTCTCATAAAACTGCAACATTAATAAAAATTTAACATACATTTAGTGATATTAAATTTGAAATTTTCCGTATAACAAATTTTCATTAAATTAAATCCATACTTAATATTTTTAATGTAATTAACCTTTAATGTATTCGTAATAAAATTTATTAAACCTACATTAATTTGATGAATCCCTAAATATTTTTAACTATCAGAAATTTAAGAAAAGTTATTTTTTAAATTTAAGTGTTATAATACAACACTGATCAAGAAAATATTTTAAAATGAATAAGAACATAATGGTGAAGGGATAAAGATTTTTAACTGACGGATTCCATGTCGTCTAATGACCATCAGAACTGAGCTGCAGACCCGTACCTTACCCTACCACGACCCGACTCGTACCCTACCCATTAGAAATATTCCCGAAAATATAGATCGCACTAATCTTAAACAAATCTGGATTCATCACCACATCAATTAATTTCCAAATTCGCGATGTATAGAATAAAAGAAAAGAAGAGTATATGAAAATACGCTAGACAGACAGATAAAACTTCGTGATTTTTGAATATTACCCCTTATACGTTATGAATTGTCATTACCGGATATTAGTAGAGTCATTTTGTTCCCATTCCAAAATAGAGTTGATAAATATCTGCAGCTCATCGTATAACGTATTCATATTTTCGGATAAAAGGTCGTTGATCATAAACAGTCTTCACTCCGCGTTATAATAACTTGTTTATTTCAAAAAAGTGCACGGTATGCGTCTTGAAAATCAAAAGAATTCTCATGAAAATCAATCTGCCTCGCCGTCCACATCAAATCTATAATATATCTTTATATTATAAATTATGATTATACTTTCGGATTATACACAAATCATTCTCTGGTTACGCCCGAAATTGTGACCAGTATAAATGTATTTTTTCTCATATAAACGGTACACGTTTTTACATTAATCTTAAATAATTAAATATTAATGGTTATGTATTTTTAAAAATATAAACATATCAAAACCGCTGATAGGTTTTAAATAATGGTTTTTTTCTTAGAATTGGTGTAATAATTGCATTCTATCATATGCTTATTTCGTAGTAAATAAAGTAAAACGAGTGTGTAAATTCTTTATGTCACGTACATTTTTAAATGAAAAAAAAAACTCGCAATATATAAATGAAATACCTTTGGGGTAGATCATCACGGCACAATTCTTTTCTTTTTCCTTCGTTCGTCATTAATCGTGAGAACAAATATTATGAATTTGTAGACAATAGGCCGTCGTAAAATTTCCTCCAATCTTTCCAAAAATTATTCATTGAAATTTATAGTATAAGTATTTTTTTTCTGAAAATTTATGATTAAATGTTTAATATTGTACATCGATATTAACTTTTATAAACCGAAAACAATATTTTCATTTTTTTTCATATCACTTGCATAACTTTTCTATATAAATATTAGATGAATTAAAAAAATTACTAATGAAAATTAATTCAACATCGGTGACGAGAAACCATTCCTTCACAATAGTAAAGATCCAGTCTTACTACCTGTAAAAAAAAATTTATTATAGACACATTTTGAATTTCTAAACTTTAATCCATTTTCGTATGATAAAATCAAAATACTGACTTAATAAAAACAAGGAAAATGTTAATGTAGTATTATTTAACACCATGATATAATTTAAAGTAGGTTTAGAATCGCTGATTGCAAACATTGTCTGAACATTGTTCTACACATACTTGGGCAGTGTGTAAATTGTGTTACCGGCGTAGGGAAAGTGGCGCGCCCATCGCCCAGTACACTTATTAAGTGCACTGCAATAGCACTACCATGACCTTAAGTGGTTGGGGCAGTCTGGTCTTCCAGGTTGGGGGTTATGCGTAGTGCTAAAAACCCTGCGATGTAAAAACAATATTGTTCAGGACCTAACATCAAACTTGCCTCGGAAATGTGGAGTTATGGAAAACAAGACTGGAAAACGAAAATTTGGCTTATCTTTTGGAACTTGGAACATTCGCACACTTTTTAAACCTGGAGCAGCACAATACTCAGTTAAAGAAATTAGGAGATATAATTTAGGAGTGGTAGCTCTACAGGAGATAAGATGGGACGACAAAGGTACTTTGGATCTTCAGGACACGACTATATTCTACGGAGAATGTAATGATTGAAGACAATTTGGAACGGGTTTTGCAGTGCACAAAAGTATAGTCCCTTTGGTAACAGAATTTAAAAGTATTAACCTTAGGATATCAACATTGACAATTAAAGGGCAAAGCTTTGATATCACATTTCCGTGCGCCCACGGAAGAAAAAGCACCAGAGAAGAAGGATGAGTTCTATGAGAATTCGGAATACATCCTAAATGAAACCTCACCAAGTAGAATTTGGATAATCCTAGGAGATTTTAATGCCAAATTGGGAAAAGAAAATATATTTAGAACAATCACTGGCAATCATAGCCTGCACGACATAACTAGTGAGAACGGACTTAGGCTTATAGACTTTGCAAGTGGTGGGGGACTTATTGTGAAAAGCACAATGTTCCCCCGCAAAGACATCTATAAGGGGACATGGAAAGCACCTAATGGCAGATATACCAATCAAATAGACCATGTCCTGATTAATACAAGGCTTAAAAACTGTTTACATGATGTCAAAACGGCCAGAGGAACTGACTGTGATTCAGACCACTACCTGGTGAAAGGAAAGCTAAAAGAAAGCTAAAAGTGAAACTTAAAAAACTGGCAGTTAAAAAAGGAACAATTATGGACAGATATAAAGTAAATAAGTTAAAAGACAACATTGTATGTGAGAGTTTCAAACGACAGCTACGTGAAACAATTTCTAACTTAGACACTAACCAATTAGATATAATAGATTGTAAATGGAAGGCAATAAAGGAAACCATAAAAGTGGTCACAGATACGATGATAGGTAAACAAAATAAAATGAAGAAACCACGGTTCAATACTTCTTGCGAGGAGGCACTTAATAGAAGAAAAGAAGATAGGTTACAATGGATCAACGACCCCTCCAATGGAGAGAAGGACTTTACTTATAAAGAACGCCAAAAAGAGGCAAATAAAAAATTCAGATTCGAAAAACGAAAATATGCAAAAGACATACTGAGGGAAGCCGAGACCAACCATAGAGCTAACAAAACTCGTGAATTGTACCAGAAAATTAATTCAATTAGGGGTGGGTACAAAAAACGCGAAAGATTCCTTAAAAATGAGGATGGCTCTTTAATCACGAAACAGGATAAAATTCTAGTAAAATGGAGATTGTTTTTTGACCAATTGCTTAACTGTGAGAACCCAACTGAAATATTCACGTGGACAACATCAGAACCTAACGACATTGAGTGTCCATCTCCAAGTAAAATAAAAATAGTAAAGTAATGAAAATATTTTAGGTGACTATCAGGGTGGGTTTAGAGTCTAAACTTAAAACTAACTTAAAACCTATTCGAACGGCCGTAGTCTCTTAAAAAAAACTTGCGCGCGACAAACACACGTCGGCGACAAGCGATAAGATATTTTTTTCTTTTTTTTAAGCACGCTACGATATCGTATTACGACAAGTTTTCCCGCCTTCACCGACGCGAGCTGTACAACAAGCAGACGGGCTTGCGACGTTGCCCAATCGCCAAATTCCGGGAAAACAAGAGTAACTGTTGAGGTGTAATAAACACGGCAGAATCCGATTCAAGCGGCCGTCGGGTTTCTTAAAAATCCGACTTGCGCATGACGAATAAATGTTCGACGACAAGCACTGACGGTCGAATGATTTAGTCAAAGGAGGGGAGGATGAGACTGATTTTTCAACATCATTTATGATCATTGAAAACATAAGTCATAATTTAAGTATATAAGTTCTTTTTATTAAATAATTTTATTATTATTAAATTATTAAATCTATTTTTTTTTTTTGGACATTCATCTAATACTTCATCTGTGGAAGGGGTGAATACACACACATAAAAAACTATAGTCGATTTAAAACCAATTGCTGTCGATCTATTACACATTTGCACGTCGTTTTCCAGCTAGGACTCGATTGTTGTTGATATAACACCAATATATTGTTGAACATTAAGTCACCTAAACCAACATCTATATTTATTTTATTAACTATGATGTTATCAAAATAACAATAGATATTTAATTTAAGTAGGTGATTCTTATTGCTATTAAGAATAAATTGTTTGTTGTAAAATTAACAACATTAATTAGTTTTATCAACTATCAATATATTATTTAAAACACAGATAACAGGAAATCAGAAAAACTGTTATCTGTATTTACAATAACTACACATTGGTTGGTAGAAGCAATACTGTTTTAATGTTATATTAGCAAACTGTGTTAATGTTATTGATAGATCTCCATTGTAGAAATAACACCAAAATATATTAGATGCAATACATTTATTGAATGTTAATTTGGGATGATTTTTTGTTTTATTCTGAACTTTTGAAATCTTCAATATTACTACAAATTTTGGTTTTTTTAAATTTGATTAACAAAATAGCAATAAAATGTCATAAAAAAAGAAAGTAATTTAAACATTTTTTTTTCATAATTTTATAATTGAAAATTGACAAATTAGTTATCGAAAATTATATTTTGATTGTTAAATAATAAATATTATAAATTATATTTTTAATTAAATTAAAAATTCTAGTTTTTGATATTATATGTAAATTGTAATTAACATATTATTACCCACACAGCATTGAAATATTTATTCAATGTTTATTCAATATTAAATTGTAATGTTCAATATTAAATAATATTTACTTTCAATTGGTAGAAAATTTTTAAATGTTAATTAATC
This sequence comes from Schlechtendalia chinensis, assembly GCA_019022885.1. Taxonomy (NCBI): domain Eukaryota; kingdom Metazoa; phylum Arthropoda; class Insecta; order Hemiptera; family Aphididae; genus Schlechtendalia; species Schlechtendalia chinensis. The sequence goes on from CM032339.1 coordinate 40,012,734, forward strand.
TCCTACTAACGTGATGTGGACAGGAACGAAATGTTTTATTAATAATATTAATTAATGTTTATTAACATTAATTTTTAATCTTAATAAACATTAAAAATCAATATTTATTAAATGTTTATTGTTTATTCTTAAATGCTGGTTTAATGTTAGAATAATGTTTCATTTCGTTCTTTTAAATGTTTATTTATCTTTAATTTTTTTTTTAAATTAATGTTTATTGATATTTAAATTCTATATTAATGTTTTTTTTTATTTATTGATAAAAGTTTCGACAATACTGGTTTTTAGCCTACATTAACTTAATACCAAATATGAAATGTATACAGATTATATCTTAATTAAAAAAAAAAGAAAAAATATGTTTTTGATAATTCACAATTTATGACTCATACTTATCTTGTAAAGATATATACAGATTACAGTAGTATTCTCCCCATTGAAAGCCTATTGAAGTGTATGAGGGATGTTGAGAATCGTGCAGTCTTCGATGTATTTATGACAGTTGATTATTGTGTTCTACTGATTAGGTTTTTTTGAAAGTATCACATACTGGTGCATGTTCATTTTAATAATGTTTTATTCTGCGATAATATTATGAATTTTAAACATTTGATAAATGTAAAAATGTATTCATATTTATCCATACACATAGCTTGAATATTTTACCACTTAATATTTCACCCCACTAGAAATCACCAATTGTTCAATGTTCTTTACCCATTCCACTTTTTGTGAATATAACCCCTTCGTCAAAGGTTATGCGATTTAAATTACTGTAATAGCAATTAAATAATATTTGAAGTTTTAATTACTATTACTATTTATTTGTATGCAATTATTTATTTATATTATTTTTATTTATCACATCGTATTATTGGTCCGATCCAAGCGGACGAACTACGAAATACTTCGGTAGTATTAGTAAAAATAGTTAAAAATTACTACTGGAATCAAGAAATTAAAGATTTACGCAAAGGTAATCAAGTATCAGTAAATAGCAAGTTAAAATATCTTAACCCATTCATAGATGAAAAAGGCGTAATTAGAGTTGGAGGTCGTTTAAATAATGCTACTGCAATAGATGTATTTCAAAAACATCCTATGGTAATACCTTCAACCAGTTATTTAGCAACATTAATATTACGACATGAACACATACGATTACTGCACGCCAGACCTCAAACAATATTATCGTCAATAAGAGAACAATATTGGCCTATTAATGGTAGCAATTTAGCAAAAAAAATTGTTTATCAATGCATCACATGTTTTCGATATAAACCTACAGTAATAAAGCCAATAATGGGTAATTTGCCCAAAGAACGTGTGAATCCAAGTCACCCATTTAAAATATGTGGAATTGATTATGGTGGTCCAATTATGGTAAAAGCTAGTTTACAGCGAAAAGGGTTATATATGTATATTCGTCAGTTTTGCAACCAAAGCTAAACATGTAGAACTAGCCAGCGACTTATCAACAGAATGTTTTTTAGGTGTATTAAGACTAATTTTGTAGCCGACGTGGGATATGCTCAGATATTTATTTGGATAATGCAACAAACTTTATAGGTACAAATCGTAAATTAAAAGAATTAAAAAAAACATTTTTGTCAACTATATCAGATCTTGATCTTCATAAGGCCATCGTGGAACTTAGCATACGTTGGCATAATATACCACCACGATCCCCACAATTCGGTGGTCTATGGGAAGCAGGTATCAAATCGGTTAAAAAACACGTCAACAAGATATTAGGAAATTCCGCAATGACCTATGAAGAATTAAACACTGTACTTACTAGAGTAGAAGCGTGCTTAAATTCTCGTCCTATAACTCCTCTGTCCACAGACCCATCGGATATGTCCGTATTAACGCCGGGTCATTTCCTTATTGGAAGCTCGTTAGTATCGCTACCGGAACCAGACCTTACGGCCACACCTGTTAATAGGTTAAACAGGTGGAGAAGGATAAGTCATTTATTACAACAATTTTGGTGTCGTTGGTCTAAAGATTATTTAGTTCAACTACAAACACGTAACAAATGGGAAAAGAACAGAGGTGCTAGCATTTGAGTTGGTACTATAGTCATCATGCGAGATGAACATTTACCTCCTCTTCACTGGAAAATCGCACGGGTCAAAGAAGTACATGCAGGTAATGATGGAATAATTCGTGTAGCTACCGTTACTACAACCAATGGAGATTTCAAACGAGCAGTGAGATTACTATCACCATTGCCCTTTGAAGGCAACTAAATTTATACTCATTCATTTATTTATTTATTTTTACTTTTATATTTATTTATATATTTAATTATTATTATGAATGTATTATTTTAATCTATATGTATTTAATATTATTTCTTTTCTTTTGTACTCGTATAATGTCTATTTGCATTTATTATTATTATTGTTTTGCAATTATTATTTCAAGGCGGGCGGTATGTTTGAACCTTAATTGTATACGTATATTTCTTGTGAGTTAGGAAATAAGGCGATAAGCGTTCAGTCGTCCGTCGTATGCCGCCCGGGAATGACTCCATGTGAAAGACGAAAATAAAGCGTTAATAAATTATAATGTATATAGCTTGTTTTTAATTAATCGTTCATACAGTCCATTACAAACCCGAACAATTATTATTATTATTATCATCACTATAATTTTCAAGAATGGCCAAAGTCAATGATAAAATCAACTAAATAAAGTCGATACGAACAAATTTTAAAATAGTTAAAAGTTAATTAACTTATCTAGTTAAAGAATTAAACACTTTTCTTATATTTTTAATTTCGCATATAAAAGAAAATTACCACTTCGTTTAAAATTACAAAAGAACAGTTCACGTAGACAAAAACAGACAGGTACCTAAAACAAATTTTTTTATTCAGTGCATGTTGATTTTTTTTGTTTTTTTGATTTACTTAAACTGAACTTTGTACAAACAAATTAACTAGATAATGACTCACTCGCTGATATCTTTATTAGATAATTCAATAAGTTAACATTTGACCGTAACTTATTAACTAGTTGATGCCGCATTTCGTTAATATTATGTACGAATATACATAAACATAATAAATGTGATTCGATGGTATTCTTCTTTGATTTTAGTCCGTTTTGTAAAAAATGTTTTTTTGTTTTATTGACTGTATTTTTATTTTTATTTTTTTTTTGATACGACCACTGTAGGTAACGACTTGAAATAACGTTTAAGCTATTCTACACGTTGCGAATTCGTATCGTCTTATTGAACGGTATTTACCTATTGTTAAAAACTGAATGATATATTTACGAAGAGAAGAAATTGTTTTTGTTCTTAAAACATTTAACCGAAAAAATGTGTTTTAATTGTAATTTAAATCTAAAAAAAAGTGCTTTATGACGTTTGTATACAATAAGGTTGTTTTGCTCTGTACGAAAAAACGAAAATCCGAAAATAAATCGAGTGGTTTGGAACGGGTTGATTGATTACACGGCATACATACATGTATACAATTTATATTAATTTACGTTCTATTACGCGCGCATTGGCGAATTCGACATTCCTCGAACCGATTTTTAACGGTCGATTTTACTTCCAAACAAACGACGTTGTGTTAAACTCACACACAGACGCGTCGTGATGCGATGTTGGTACATGTATATGGAACGGCAAGTTCGACTCAGCCAACAAATCGGCCGTCGGCACGTTGCGAACGGGGCCGTCTGCTCAACGGTTAAACGACGGTTTGTCCGCACGTCGTGCAAATGCCCCGCGACGATTCGGCGTCTACCGTTTGCGCGTGTGCATCACCTCGGCGACTGACGGTGTTTAGATTTCGGAACAACCGCAAATCGATTCCGGCGGCTTTAGACGGTCGTGCCGAACGGTTGCGATGGTTGTCGTCCGTGTCCGCGACGTCCGGACGAATGCCGAACAACGTTCGTCCAAGCGCATCTGGAAGATAAATTGTTTTGTTGTCGGTTTGCGTCGTTACGGTTTCAAATATGACGGGGCGGGGCGGGGGCAAACATTCCCCAACCGGTCCAACAAGTGTGATAACGCCTCTAGCGATTTATCGTCGAATATCACCCGGGTACGTTTATTAATAATACTAACAAAACGTTTGCACCAAACAAAAATCGGCAAGCAAACGAATTCGAATGACATTTAATCGACGTTCTTATACAACGAAATAGGTATTAGTAACTTTTAAATTAAATGAACACAGCAATAATAGTATTTAAATGTAAAGAATGTATTTATAAAGCAAAATAATGCGCCATCAGAAACACGTGAATTTTCGTCGCCGTTTTGTCTGCATCCTGATATAATATATGGCGTCCATGGCTCACAATCGCAGAGATAACAGTATTTCAATATTTCGTTTATCGATTGTCACGTACCGATCGTCTTTTACCTAATTTTCCAAACAGGAATTTGATTTGCATTGGCTAAGTCTGTGAGCCGAACACCTCGACCGGGCCACTTTCTAGTCACAGAAATTTGACCTACCAGAAAGTGGGCCTACCACCACCACCGAGGCCGCCGTACATCCGTGAGAACACTTGAGTTTCCATCGGCTCTAGGAAACCAAAAACGAACCGTGGACATTTCTCGTCCCGGCGGGAACGGCGAATCTATTTCGGGGTGGAGGCATCAAAAAATGTACACCCTAATTTTTTTCGTTTTTTTTTTTTTTTTTTAATATACTCTCGGCATAAAAACTAAAGATCACAGATCACCGCGGCGTTACAATAATCGATTAGTTTATAGCACGTGAAATCATTTGACATCCAAAAAGGACACATGCCGCCGATTCAAACAAATACCGTGGCCGCCGTGTATCCGACGAAAATCCGCGCCAACCCGGTACGCTGCCCGGGAAAAGTGACCGGAAATATGGGTCGACCCCGGGGACTTAACGGTGACCGACCTAAGGTGGCACCTAGACCTAACCTCGTGCGCAACACTCGGGGACCCGTCTACGTCCGGCAAGAACCCCGGCAAGCTGGACCGCGCGCGTGTACGGTAACCGTCATCCAGGGCAAGACCGGGTACGAGGCCCATAGACCCTCTGGAGATTTCGCACCCCGGGGTATGATTTTTATTATCGGCATAATGTATGATCCGATACGGACATTCGGGATTGACCAACCGTAGATCCGTTGTCGGCTCGCGGACGTGCCGGTGGTCCGTCGTGGGACGGCGCGGTCGGCCGTCCGGATCTGTTCGCGCACGCGCCGTTGACGTACCGACACCGTGTCCTCCTGGAAGCGTGCCGAGTCCAACCGTTTTCCGCGGACCATGCGCACGACGGCCCGCCGAGCCGCTTCCTCGACGGTGCCGATCACGGACGACAAACGTTTCCCTGCAACGATAACAACGCGGACGGAGTGTATTGTGTGGTTTTTTTGTCGGAAGAGGACGAGACCGCGGAGGTGCGCGGATTCCGGGTTTCATTTCAAGTCGACCAGACTCCGGGGGGGTGGGGAACACGACTTTACGGTCACTGTTCAACACCGTAATGTCGAACGGGCGTTAAATTCGCGTTGTACACAGACCAGTCCGCTCGCGACAAAACAATATAACGCTAACAAAATCTAAATATTTGTAATAAGATCAATGTTCAAAAAAAAAACAAAAACGTCGATCGATTTTTCACTGGTTTGCGCGGCGCTTTGATTGCCGTCAGTCTAAAACCGACGGGACGTCAAACGTCCGAAATCATCCCTTGACCCCCCCTCCCCCTCGACCCCGCGAAAAGCGATTCGACTAATATCGCGATATTAGGCCGCTATGCGCCGGCTGATCACGTCGAGACATTTACCGTTCATCAGCGCGTACAACGCGAAACAGACGTTCGTCCAGAACACGACGGCCGTGCTCAGCTCGTAGTAGCGGACGTGGACCGCGGCCGTTCTGTCCGCATCCAGCGTGCACGGCATGTCGCGTTGTTTTTTTTTTTTTCCCCGGAAAAAACGGACGTCCGTTTGTCTCGTCGACGATCGCGGCGAGAGTGTTTGCCGAGACGCGCGTCCGCGCGACCGAACCGACGGCGTCCAACACGGAGACGACAGACACCGCCGCGGTTGAACGGCGTCCGAGCCGGAACCCGTCCGGCAGATGGCGTGCTGTGTACGATTGCGCGCGGACGTTTGTTGTTCGTGAGGGTGGTGGTGGTTGTCGGCAGCCGCCGGCGTGGATGGGACTCTGATAGACCGTCCGGCAGTTCCGCGCGTGGGTGTTCCACCAGGGGTTCCTCCACGCGGTGTTGGCGCACCGGTACGGAGTGACTTCGGGTTTTCTGTGCAGGCATAGAATAATGTAGAAGCGACACTTAAGTAACTTAACTAACAATTTGTTTACAAAAATCTTGAGGTACAGCCTTGGAGTTAGTAACGTTTACTCCGCTATGAACCGATAATCCTGGGAACGAAATGTAGCAGGATGTTGTAACCCAAACGTAATGATCCCTTTCGAGGATAACAAGCTAATTGCTAGATTCGAATAAAAATATGTATTGAATATATTTGAATAAATGAAAAATAAAATATTATACTTGGTATTATTATATTGGTTCTTATTATAAGAAAATATATCACAGTAAAAAAAAAAATCATACTATATTTTTTAAGGATTTAAATGATCAACATTAAATTTCCAAAATTCATAGGCACTAGGGTAACATGGTTCATGTTCGATGGAGGACAGTTTCTCTAACTGTTACACGGGGGAAAATAAAATAATAAAGGTTTTTGACTTGTGACACTTTAGAAATACCATATAATATTATTATTAATATTATTCTATGGAAATACGTGTGCGATATCATAAATACACCGTGGTGATAAGATCTCTTCTTCTTCTTGTACTTTGCCTTTTACCGCTCACGTGGGGTCGGCATTTTTTGTCAATTTTCTCCAATCGAATCTGTCATGCACTTCATTTCCTAATAGATTCTTCTCCCTCAGATCCTCTTTGACACAGTCTCTCCACTTTTTCTTCAGCCTCCCTATCTTTTCCTGCCATCCACGCTCATCCTGTCCATCCTTTTGATGATGTTATCATTTTCCCTTCTTTCAACGTGTTCAAACCATTGTAGTCGTCTCTCTTGCACTTTCTTCGATATTTCTGTTACCTTCATTTTCTCCCTTATAATGTCATTTCTAATCCGGTGCATCCTTGTCACACCACACGTCCATCGTAACATCTTTATCTCTGCCACTTCCAACTTTTTCTCCTGTACCTTCTTTACAGGCCAGGTTTCAGCGCTGTATAACATTGCCGGTCTAATTACTGTTTTATATATTTTACTTTTTATCTTCCAACTCATTCTTTTGTCACGTAATACTCCGGTTGTTTTCTTCCAATTTAGCCATCCTGCGTTTGTTCGATGCGCGATTTCTACGTCGAGTTCTCCTTTTTTATCAATGATTGAACCCAAATATTTGAATTTTTCGACTCGGCTTAGTTCCTCTCTATCCAGCATTATACTACGTTTTTCATTCAGGAAATTAAGTTGTACTGTCTTGTTTCTATTTAGTTTCAAACCTCTGTCTTCTAACGCCTTTCTCCAGTATTCCAACTCTCTCTCCATCTCTTCTACCTCCGTCACATACAACACCACATCATTTGCGAACAACATGCACCAAAAGGCCTCCTTTCAAACGTGTTTTGTCATGTCGTCCATAATTAGGTCGAATAGGTAGGGGATACAGCTGACCCTTGGTGCAGTCCGACGTTCACCGAAATCCTCTCTGTTAAGCCCACACTACTCCTTATTCTCGTTGTCACTCCTTCGTACATGTCTTCTACTGTTCTTACATATTTTTCAGGTATTCCCTTTCCTCTCATACAGTGACTGATTTCCTCTCTAGGCACCCGATCATAAGGATTCTCCACGTCTATAAATATTAATATTAGAGGTTTTTATTTTTCTTGGTTTTTTCCAACAGTTGTCTTAAAGTAAAAATGGCATCTGTTGTACTTTTGCCGGGCATAAATCCAAATAGTTCAGCTAACACACTTGACTCCTTTCTTATTCTTTGATCTATAAGTATTTCGTACATTTTCATTGTATGGGACATGAGTGTAATTCCCTTATACCTATAATTGTAACACTCTTAAATATTACCTTTTTCTTTGTAGATTGGTACAATAATACTATCTCGCCATTCATCTGGAATTTTCTCTCTTCTGAATACTTCACTCATAATGTACCACAGTAGGTCTACTCCGTCTTTCCCGAGACTCTTCCAGGCTTCTATCGGTATTTTGTCTGGACCTGTCGCTTTGTTATTTTTCATTTTCTTCAATACTGCTTCGACTTCTTCTCTCTGAATATTTGTTACAAGTCCCTGGTTTTGAGTTCCTTTTTCTCGATCTATCCTTTGATTTTCCTCGTTCATTAGAATGTCAAAGAATGTTTTCCATTTATCAAGAATTTCACCATCGTTTTTTAGAACCTTTCCTTGGGTATCCTTTATCTGTTTAATATGGCTAAAGTCTTTTTTTGCTTTGTCTCTGGATTTTGCAAGTCTATATACGCTTCTTTCTCCTTCAGGTGTGTCCAGTTCTTCATAAAGTACATCGAGACCTTTCACCTTTGCTACTACTACTGCTTTTTCGGATTCCTTGTTAGCTTTTTGGTATTCATCTTTGTCCTCTTGATTTTCTGTTAGGTCCCATTTTTTCTTCGCATCTCTCTTTCTCTTTATGCTTTCTTCTCTTCTTCATTCCATCACCAAGTTTTTTTGTCTGGGGTGGTAATTTTCCAGTTATTTTTTCTAAGAATTTCTGCCCCGATTCTCTTAAAACCGTACTACAACTTTTCCACAAATCATTATCTTTTTCGTTTTTGTTAATGTTTTCAAGCACTTCCTTTTTAAATTTCTCTCTTATGACAGGGTCTTTCAAAGTCCACCATTTAATTTTGGGTGTTGTAGTTTTGCCCTTCTTCTTCTTGTTCGTAATTTTGAGCGTAGTGTCAATCACTACCACTCTATGTTGTGGTGCCACAGCCTCCCCACTAATTACTTTACAATTTTTAATCTATTTTAGGTGTTCTCTTCTGCATAGTAGAAAGTCTATCTGGCTGCTTCTATTTCCACTCCTATAGGTGTTTAATTGATCCTCTTGCTTTTTAAAGAACGTGTTTAGTATGGCCAAGTCGGTGGCCAAGGCGAAATCCACAATGTTTACTCCTTCTACATTTTCTGTGCCTGTCCCCCAAATTCTTTTGATTCTCTCAGTTAGTTTTGTATTTCCAGTTTTAATGTGTCCGTTCAGGTCACTTTCAAAGATTATCCTTTCATCATTCAGAATGCGTGTAATTTCCGCTTTTACTTCTCTCCAAAAAGCTTCCTTTTCTTCATCTTCGCATCCGGCTTGAAGTGCATAAATGCTCACTATGTTCAGTTCTATTTCTTCAAGTTGTATTTTCAAGCTGATAATACGGTCGTTTTTCCGGTTTACACATAAAAAATTATTCTTTAGATCCTTGTCAAGACCAATTCTCACTCCATTTCTTCCTCTATCGTCTGAACCACTGTAGAAAAATGTATATCCATCCCCAAGTTCTCTTGCACTGTTCCCCTTCCATCTTGTCTCCTGTACACATATCACCTGTATCTTCCTCCTAACCATCAGATCCACTACTTCACGTCTCCTACCAGTCATCGGACCAACATTTAATGTTTCCATCCTCACTCTCACTTTCACTTGGACTAACTTCTTTAACCGAGTCCACCCTTGGCACGGTAGCCCTCGTCCACTTTTCACAGGCATCGGGCGAGGCGTCTGCGCGTCGCTTGTAGGGGGTGCCCTAGCATTTACCGACATGAAGATTCATTGACATAAAAGGGTTTTGGAGGGGCGTTTTTACAGTAGGATGCCCTTCCTTACACTAACCTCTGAGAAGTGAAATACAGCCGCCCATTCTGGGATCAGACGCTGACCAAAACACCGCCAATTCTGGGTCAGACGTGTTTGGGATTTTTATTTTGTAGCCGCTCCTTTGGAGATCAGACGCTACTTGTGATCTTGTTAGTCGCCTCTTACGACAGAAGGAGCAACCCGTGGCTTTATTCTAAACCCAAATGCTACACGGATAACCATGGTGATAAGATAATCAGCTGATTTCGAGGTTAACGAAAAATAAATTGACTGAACAAAGGAAATCCGAAGAGTGTCGCTTCTATATTATTCTATGGTGTTGAAGAACACAGCAGAGCGGACGGTCGGGGCTATCACATACGATGATACTACAATATATTTGCAACAACAAGAGGGACAATATTTGGATTACAATATTTGGAAACAACAGCGTCAAAAAAAAAAAAAAATTTTACCACTGCACCGGAGCACCGTGTATCGCTAGTGTATTTAATTTAGGAATTCGTTTATCAAGTATATTTATTAGAGTAGTTAAAAAGAATTTAGTATCATAATTATTATCATAATTTGAAACATTTGAGACATTCACATAGATATCGTCCGGTAAACGAACCGGGGACGAAAGTATTTTATTAATTAATCATTTTATTTGTGTTACACGGGTATCTTCCAATTTATTAATTCATTTATCTTTCTTTCAATATATATAATAATAATATTATATATATATATATATATAATAATAATATTATATATATATATATATAATATTATATATAATATCATTTAATTCGACTGTGGTGACGAGAATCTAAATACTGTATGTTCCATGATACTCTCGTTGTATGGAAAGTGCAGGCAAACGAGATACTCGCCCGCCTGATTTTCTTCAGTACGCGCTAACGCAATCTGGGAAACATAAAAACAAAATGGCATTTGTTACGACATCGGTCACAACGGTCACCACAAATACGACTACAACATTTACCTCGTCCATCCTATTACCAAAAATCGCAACAGGTACTGCACCTATGACTCCAACAACTTCGTCAAGTCGGACAACTTCACGTAGTATAGAAGATCCATTCATAAATCTTTAAAAAATGATGGGGATATGCAAGCGAAAAGTGAAGCACTACACGCCGAGAGCATAGCCCATAGTAAAAAATTGATAGAGATATTAGATGCTAAAAGTAATGCACGCCATGCAGAAACACAAGAGCGATTTGATGAATGTATTCAACGTTGGAAATTCGACATATTCAGATTGTCGTCGTTCGTAAGTCATCGTATTTCTAATTAACCGAATACCCCTATTTATAATATCCAAATACAATTTGCGTGTAATCAATAGCCGCTGCTTAATTACCTAATCGCAAAATCGTAGCATTATAAATAGGAGTATTTCGCTATCTATTACGTCGACGTACCGGCGGCGAAAACACTTTGCGATTGCGCGTAATGTATTTACGGCGTTAAAGTATTTTCGTCGGCGTTTCGTGCGGAAAGGGATGGACAGTTGATGATTATCGGTTCGGTGGTGTAAACGATTCGTTTACGCATACGCGAGCCGTGTCAAGCACAACCGAACACGAACATAAACGTTGAGCCAACCTATGTACCAATGACCGGATTGCCATTAACCTCTGTGAACCCAACTCAAAATAATTGTACAACAATCGACCAATCTCGTTCATCATTCTACGGATCTCCAGAAAGGCTTCAAGACGCAGTTTCTGAATTTTATGGGCATCTCCAAATACTACATTCTGAATGCTTCTTACATCAATTAAATGCCTACTTCGAGAGTATTCCCATGACATCAACTCAACAACTTATTTCTGCCCAACGTCGACTCACTGGTGATGCTCGTACTTGGTATGAATCCTTAATACCAACACCTGACACATACGTTGAATTTTGTATGTTGTTTCGTCAACGTTTTTGGTCCGATGCCGTAAAACGCAGGACACGGAAAGAAGTGTTACGTCCATATCTGCATGACAGATATACAAGTCTCGCCATCTATGCAATGAAATGGATCGCAAGTGCAAAATATCTGTCTCCACCTTTCCATCAGTCTGATCTTGTATCTATTATTATTCAGCATTTTCCGACACCCATTAGTATAGCGCTCCGTGATCGTGGGCCTCGTACGACGAACGAATTACTGTCAGTATTGACCGAGTTTGAGGAAGCATCCGCATCCGGTGACAACCCACGTAATGATAATTGACGACATGAAAATCGACGTCATAATAACAATCAGCCTCGATTTTTTACTGCTCAACCATCTCAACACAACAGGAACAACGAGTTCTATCCGCGTCGCAACAACTCAGGAAACTAAGGGAATCCGTCCCATCTAGCGCCCACTCAAAATTCGCAGGTCCAACTAATAAATTAGATTGATATTCCGGGAAACTCGTCCATGAGTACAACATGCGGCGAAAGCTTCCCACCCCTAATTTGTACCTCATCATTAACTTCGCTCCCAGAGTCATCGACACATGTTGCTCAACGTCCAGAAATGCCGATTAGCATTTTCGGGATCACCACCTCAGCTTTGCTTGATACTGGCGCTTCAGTATCGGCAATCTCCGAAAAATTGTTTTTATCTCTAAAGACACAAAGTGGATTTTCCGAATCGGTCTCTATACTCCCTGTGACTGGCGTCACAATATCAATGGCCATTTAATGACTTTCTCGTAAAATTACTACACAGATTTTATTACCTTTCATGATTTTAGGACGAAATGTTGATGGAATATTTCTCGTTGTTCCACGTCTTGCAACTTCAATAATTCTCGGCGATGATTGGCTTGCCCGGTACGGGGTAAATTTGAACTATCTTACGCGATATACAGAATTTCCGAAATGGAAATTATTGTGTCCATTTTAACCTGACCTTGGAGAAGTTCCTGCATCAGAAATAACTCGCTTTTCAGTTAATTGCCACGGTGATACATCTATCTCAATATTCATGGAACAATGTATTTCTAGTGTTACAAAAACAAATTATATTTTATCAATAGAAACCAACTCTTTCGTCACTCGAAAAAATCCTATTGATCAGATTAATTATAACGAACAATCTATCCTAAAATTTAAAGAATACGTACACCAACACCTTACTGAAGCCACCGAAGAACAGGGTGCAAAATTGATAGACCTGTTGGAAGATTTCCAGGATATTTTTAGTACTCGGCCAGGTTTGAATTCCATATATACATGTCGTTTCACAGTCTCTGAAGATATTCCATTTAAGATTCGCCTATATCCGGTTCCATTTGTTAGAAGACCTGCCGTAGAAGCAGAGTTGCGACGTATGCTTGATTGGAGGGTAACTGAGCGTAGCATATCACCGTATTGTAATCCGATAATTTGTGCCAGTATCTATCCCCCGTAACTTAATATATATTCGTATATACCTTATGATCACATAGACGACGGATGCTCTGATTAAATTCTCGTTTTTAGTGTAGAAGTCTCTCCTTAGTAAGTGATCGGCTTCTACAGGGGGGTTCTGTAACGTTCAAATGTTAATGAGGGCCCCCGTTGTCTATGTTACGATTATAGCAGCTTATCGCGAAGCCCGACAATACCAAAAGCGAACTATGCATGAGTGGTTTCGCGTATTAATGTTTGTTGTTTTCCGTACGCTGAAGAATAAACATTGTGTTGTAACATTTTTTCCAAGTTATTCTTTTTGTTAGTTTTTTTACAATTTATTATTTGGATCTGACAATAAGAAAAATGGAGTAGTCATCCTACGTTTCGTTTACCGGAGCGATATTCGACGAACGGGTGTGTTTGCTCCTTCACGCAAACACAGGGTAATATGTATCGTATTTTATTAATTATATATGGTCGGTACAGTAAATAAATTAAAATAAAAAACAAAATCCCTTGAGTTCCGGCTTTTGAGCCTCGGCCATGGGTTGGCGACCCTCCCATTCGAGTATGGGCCAATCTCCCCTACAATATTCTATGTAACTTGTCCATTTTTTACCATTTAAAAAACTATATTATTATAAACTTGAAATCTTTTAGTAAATAGTAAAGAAATATTTTTTTTGTTATGGTACAATGTCATGTATCTAGGTTAGGTTAGGTTTAATTTTGGTTAGGTTAGTTGAGATCCCGAATGAGTCAAATGGAGAGACTAAATGGTTTAACGTTACTCCATAGTCATAGAGAAATAGGCATATAATAGTTAGAGAGAAATAGATCAAATAATAGAACAATTTTCTAAAGCTAAAAAAGAAATATAAAAATAAGTCTGTAAACATATTAATTTATGTGTCATTTAAATGTGTGGCTCAATTATTTTACTAGATAATTTTTTTTTCTCGTACCATGTTTATTTTTTATGTTTTAGGAATTAAAATATGTAGTAATTAATTAATATAAAATGTCATTGGTTGTAGGTATTTTATGTTTCTCTCCATGCAATTTTTGCCCCTTCCCTTGGCGAGCAGTAAAACCCGCTCCTAATATTTTTTAAAAAGAGTAATTTTTATTTTATTAATAAAATATATTGTTATCTGTTTATAATCATAATCAATAAACAATATTAATGAAAGAAATAAGAATATTAAGTGAAATTACATGAAAAGGTGACTATCCAGGATAATTCAGTAACAGAACCTCAAAATTTTATATATATATATATATTTTTTTTTTTCAGAAGATCTCTCGACCAATTTCTTCGTAAGCAACAGGGAGTTTGAGAAGAAGTGATAGAGAGGCTATGGTTTTAATGAGAGGATTTATATAGTTAGTTCGTTTGGAGTGAAACTTTTTATAGCGGCTATTGGCAAGTTTATTAACTGTTTGTATTTTTAGATCATTATGGAGGGCTGCATTTGATACATACCACGGAGCGCCGATGATGAGTCTTAGAGTAATGGACTGAAAGGCTTGAATAGGTCAAATTTTCGCGGATTTAACTGGCCCTCAAATCTGAACATCGTATGACCATACAGGTCTAATAATTGATTTGTATAATAGTAGTTTTTTTTTAGATTCAGGTTAGATTTAAGTATAGGTCTAAGTAAATGGAGGTGAGAGTTTAGTTACTTTCGTTTTTGCTTGGTGTGATTTGACACCTCGTATCCAGCATGATACCTAGGTATTTAATTGGCTGGTGAAAAGAATATGATTTGTTATTGAATTTAAGTGGGAGGGGGCATATGACGAGGAGAGATTGGTTTGTTGTAAATATATCAGCGGTGAAGATACTGTAGAGCATAGGTAAGAAGTTGCTATCCTGGGGAACACCCGCTTTGATATTCTGAATAGTTGAATAACTGTTTTTTTGACGAACTGAGAATTCCCGATTTTCTAGATCTAGCCTGTCATGCCAGACGCGGTCAAAAAGCCTAGGATATATCAAAGAATATCCCGGGGTAATATTGCTTAGTCTCGAAGGAGGCTGAGATTTTATCTGTGATTCTATAAATTTGATGCATTGTGTTATGTTTGCAAATGAAACCAAATTGTGATTTTGGAAGTATATTATGTTGGTCAATTAATGGTGTAATTCTCTGTAGGATTAGTTTATTGAAAAGAGAATATTGATGACAAGTAATTACCAAAAAGATTTGATTTCTCTAAATCGGAAATAGCTAATGATTTACCAGGTTATTCGAGGGGTGGGGGATATTATCACGTTAATTGATTAGAGTTTTTGTCATTTTCCAGAGGGAGGCATTGTTGGGACTTAGAGTACATAAATATAAACAAAATTGATCGGATCTGTATTTTGCTAATTGAGTTTTTAAATTAGTTATTAGGTGGTTATAAATAGTTTTGTGTCTAGGATATTTTTTCTTTGCCTCAAGTATCTAGCCTGACGTTTTGCTTTTATAAAATTTACTAAGAATGGAGGAAGTGAAATTTGATATTTTGGTAGGTTATTGTTTGAACGAGGGGAAAGATGAATTTGTTACTGCATTTTAAATCGCCTGGTCTATAATTTTTTCTTTTATATTTTAATCAAATATTTAATTAAAAAAAAAAGTAAATATGGTGTGCTTGATATAGATTGAATAGTCAGAATTGACACTACTCCAGCTTGATTAGATAAGGTTATGAATTTTTATTTATATACTAACTTACTTTAGGATGTAACGTGATTAATTTTGCTTTAAGCGACGAGGTTGGTAATATATTTCATAATATCGATTGAAAAAAACAATTTCATTGAATAAAAAAAAAACGACTAACGGTTTCTTAAAATAAGTTTAAAAACTATTTGTCTCGAGGTAAATATACGAGTATACGTTATCAAAGTTAGTATATACTATCTATATATGATATTATATGATTTATATTTATATTATATCACTTTCTTATAAAAGACTTAAAGGAAAATCAAAAAATATAACAAAAATCAATTTATTTATAATATGTAGTTTCGTGTGTTTGAAGTGGACTATATAAAAACATATAATATATATACATTGGCACACGCAGAAAACCGACAATAGGAATCTGGGTATGCGGCATATATCCGCGCATAACCTCTAATACACCACTACATATGCTCTCAGAAGCTTTCAATCCGAAGAAATAAACATTGAAAACTAATACAACCACAGACACATATTAACCACCGAATTGCTACAATGACGCAAAGTGGACGATTTTCTCGCGACTTTTAAATTAAGTAAAAATTAACATCTGTTTTTATACAACGCTGCAACAATGTTTCTCGAAACACCAAAATACGCATAGAATATTTTATAAATTAACATACATATATAAATATGTAATCATGACAACTAAAGTTAATAAGTAAATAAATATATATATGTATATAAATATTCAAAAAACATAACTTAAATACAAACTATATTTCTTAAGTATATTTCGATAATAAATCATCCATTTACAACGGAAATTCTTGTTTTTATACGAATTCCGGATGAGAATCGTTCTACAGACCATTTATTCCCAATCAACGAGATTCATTGATTTTCAGATCTGAATTGTCTAAAGTATTTGAAATTCAGAAAGACGAATTTACCGGCAGATACGTCCCGGTGAAAAGGTCGCCAAGGCTACATCTGTTCCGATAGTTGCAAGGATTAAAGAGTCTAGGCGAATCCAACTGTCGTACACGAGGAAGAATCAACTGGCCGGACTGAGCAATTTGTTGCCCGTGATTATACAGCGTTCATACAAGCGATACTAACCTTATCCGGCGTTAATATTATATTCGTACAGGCGAAACGATCGATTTATGCCCGCGTCAAAGGTAAAACCGACTGAGCAAGACCAACCGTTGCCGGTGCCAACATTGCATTCATCCGAGCGAGATGATCAACCGTTGCCTGCGTCAAAAGTACAACCGACCGGACAAAATAAACCATTGCCGACGTTGGAGAAACAACTAACCTGGCTAAAAAAACAGTTGAACGCGTCGAAGATACAACTGGCTAAACAAAAAAAACTATTGTCTGCGTCAAATGAACAAATGACTAGGCGAGACCAACCGTTGCTCGCGACGAATGAACGACCAATCGGGCAAGACCAACTGTTGCCCGAGTCGACAGTGCATTGGACCACACGAGACCAACTGTTGCCCGTATCGGAAGTACAACAAGCTAGGCGAAAAAAGCCGTTGCCCACGTTGAAGGTACAACTGACCGGGCAAGATCAACTGTTGCCCACGTTGGAAGAACAAGTGACTAAGCTAAAACAACAGTTGCACACGTCGAAGATACAACTGATCAAACAAAAAAAATTATTGCTTGCGTCGAAGAAACAACCGGTTGTGCAAGACCAACCGTTGTCCGAGTCAAAGGAACAACTAAATAGCAGAGACCAACCGTTGCTCGTGTTGAAGGAACAACTGGCCGCGCGAGATCAATTGTTGCCCGAGTCCAAGGAACAACCGGTTATGCAAGACCAACCATTACTCAAGTTGGAAGAACAACTGGCCATGCGAGACCAACCACTGCCCGAGTCAAAGGTACAACCGGTCGAGCAAGATCAACCGTTGCCCACGTTGGAGGAACAAGTGGCCAAGCTAAAACAACAGTTGCACACGTCGAAGATAGAACTGGCCAAACAAAAAAAACTATTGCTTGTGTCGAAGAAACAACCAGCCGTGGAAGACCAACCGTTACCCATGTTGGAAGAACAACTGGTCATGCGAGACCAACCACTGCCCGAGTCGAAGCTACAACCATCCGAGCAAGATCAACCATTACCCACGTTAGAGGAACAAGTGGCCAAGCTAAAACAACAGTTGCACATGTCGAAGATACAACTGGTCAAACAAAAAAAACTATTGCTTGCGTCAAAGGAACAACTGGTCGGGCGAGAACAACCGGCCGTGCAAGACCAATTGTTACCCGAGTCGAAGGTACAACCGACCGGGCAAGATCAACCGTTGCTCACGTTGGAGGAACAAGTGGCCAAGCTAAAACAACAGTTGCATACGTCAAAGATACAACTGGTCAAACAAAAAAAACTATTGCTTGCGTCGAAGGAACAACCGGCCGTGCAAGACCAACCATTGCCCGAGTCAAAGGAACAACTAATTAGGAGAGACCAACCGTTGCCCGAGTCAAAGGAACAACGAATTAGGAGAGACCAACCGTTGCCCGAGTCAAAGGAACAACTAATTAGGAGAGACCAACCGTTGTCCGAGTCGAAGGAACAACCGGTTGTGCAAGACCAACCGTTGCCCGAGTCAAAGGAACAACTAACTAGGAGAGACCAACCGTTGCTCGCGTCGAAAGAACAACTAGCCGGGCGAGATCAATTGTTGCCGGAGTCGAAAGAACAATTGGCTGTGCAAGACCAATCGTTGCCCGAGTCAAAGGAACAACTTACTAGGAGAGTCCAACCATTGCTCGCGTCGAAGGAACAACAAACCATGAGAGACCTATTATTCCCCAAGTTGGAGGAATATCTGACCTGGCAAAAACAACAGTTCGAGTTGAAGAAACAATCGACCGGGCGAAATCAATTGTTACCTGCGTCGAAGGAACAAACGATTGAGCGAGATCCACTGTTGCCTGATTCGATGGTACAACTAGTCGTGCAAGACCAACCGTTAACCCAGTTGGATGAACATCTGGCCTGGCTAAAACAACAGTTGTTCAAGTCGGAGGAACAATTGGCCATGCGTGACCAACCGTTGCCTGAGTCAAAGGAACAATTGGCTGTACGAGACCAACCGTTGCCCGCATCGAAGGAACAACCAGATGTGAGAGATCAACCATTACCCAAGTTGGAGGTACATCTGGCCTGGCTAAAACAACAGTTGTTCGAGTCAGATGAACAACTGGTCATGCGCGACCAACTGCTGTCTGAGTCAAAGGAACAACTGGCTGTACGAGACCAACCGTTGCCCGAGTCGAAGCTACAAATGACCGGGCGAGATCAACCGTTACTCGAGTCGACATTGCGGTTGACCAAACAAGACCAATCGTTGCTTGCGTCAAAGGTACAGCTGGCTAAGCGAAAAAAACCGTTGCTTGTGTCAATGGTACTCAACTGGAAACTGGGTGCTATACCCAAGGACGTGGCTACCGTCATCAAAAATACGCGAAGCGGACATTATGAGAAATTGGCGAAGGACGAAGCAAGAAAAAATATGTGTTTTCTGGAAAAATGTCGAGAGAGAAGAATACGTTTACTTCAGAATCATCGGGATAACATCCGGTTAGATAATAATATATTATAATCTACCTTCTTAAGAAGTCAAATTTAACTATCGGATTTAAACATATATCATACAGCGTTTCTATATAAGTAAATATTTAAACACTTTTCAGGATAGGTAAATTATTAAAATAAAATCTTAGACAGTGACTTTTTAAAGAATGCGAGATATATATAATCAGGATTTTTTGTTTAATTAAGTATAAAAGAGCTTGTGTAGTTTACATAGATGTTTAATAAGTCGTTTGAGACTTATTTGTAATTTTACTGTCCAATGTTAGGTTGCTCGAGTTGCAGGAAAAATTGGCCAGGCTAAATAAACCGTTGTCCGCGTCAACATTGTATTCAACCAGACAAAACCAACCGTTGCCTGCGTCAAGGGTACAACTGACTAAGCGAAAAAAACCGTTGCCCGCGTCGATACTGCATTCGATCTGACAAGATCAATCGTTACCCAAGTGGAAGAAAGAACTGGCTAAGCGGAAAAAACAGTTGCCCAATTCGAAGGAATAACTGGCTATGCGAAAAAAACCGTTGCCCAAGTCAACAATGTATTCGACCAGACAAGATCAATCATTGCCCGAGTCGAAGAAACGATTGGCTAGAGGGAAAAAACAATTGCTTTCGTTGAAGCTATTCACCTGGAAACCGGGTGCGATACCCATGGACATCGTCATCGAAAATATACGGTATGGGAATTATGAGATATTGGCGAGAGAGGAAGCAAGAACAAAGATGTTCGTGCTGGAATATTGGCAGGAGAAAAGAACGAGCCTGCTTTAGAATCATCGGGATATAATCCGGATAGATAATAATACATTATAATCTAAATTCTTTAGATGTAACATTAAACTACCGGATTTAAAAATTTTAGAACAGCGTTTCTACATAGGTAAATATACAGTTACCAGGTTAGGTAAATTATTACCTTTATATCTTTATAGTAAGTGAGGTTAGTGTATGAGGTCTGTCAAATGTAATTTTGACAAACTGTTGTTCTCTTTATTGGTTTTATTTTTTTTATATGTATATAATAATTAATAGAATTTTGCGCTACAGTTATCGTATTGTAGTTTTCTTAAAACTTGAAAAGAAAACGTATTTTATATAAATTTTTTCCGCGACATTGCAAATAGTCATTTTGAATTCTTTTTTTAAACAAAAATTTTGTTTTAAGAATGTTCATTAAAAACTAACCGTTGATTTTCTACGATTTTTTTGAGTTTATAAAATATGTAAATTTCATTAAATAGAAAAATGATGCCGACGATGAGATTCATTTTGGTGAAAATAATTAACATTCTCATAAACTTAAAAAGCTGGTAGGAAAATTAATATTAAAAAAACTTTTATAATTATAAAAATGTCTACCGCTGAAATTGTTTTTAAAATTAAAAAATGGCTACTTTAGACTTTGCAAAAACATTTAAAATAAAATTTCAGTTTTTTATTTTAATTTATTAAAGAATTTCAAATACAATACAGTTAAAGGGCAATATACTAGTTACTCTTGAGTAAAAAAAATAATAAATAAAATAAATATATCAATAACGAAACGATCGGATTTTATTTTCTAATAAAGGCTTTTTACAAAAACCAGTAGTATATATTATCGAAACATAATAAATTATATTTGTATAGATTTTTTTTTATAATGTAATATTTTATAATTCATTTTCTGATTATAAATATATAAATTTGATAAATATATATATTATTATTATTATTATCTTTTGAATATTATATATTACATATCACTGATCCAGCAGAACTCCTAATAGCGTAATAGCTATAGTTTATATTTGGTTTTTTTTTAATCTTTCGATATTGTTAGCATCGGTGATTTGAAAGAGTCACATCGATACATCAATACATCGATGTTCACGAAGAAATTGTAATTCTTCATTGTTACACAATCACCGGCAGTATATAAACAAACACGTGAGCGACGGACAAGTCTAAATCTTCATCATAATATGAATCCAGATGCAGTAATATCGCGCTCACCTTTATCATTCATATATAATGTTGACATATGAATCCATAAAGTAGTGAATCTATACAGTGCTGACTTCACGATAAATTTTACTTTTACCATTCATCTTTATTTTTTCCTAATCAATATTTTTGTAATTCAGCAATAACATATAATATTCTATGTCTATCAGGTTGGCGATCGTCCTTGTCCCCCTCCTTAAATACGTCCTTGCTTCCAAACAATTATTAAAGATACATTATATTTAATTTTTAATTACGCATTATTTAAAAAAACATCGATTTCGACAAGATTTTTATGAATTATTTCACATTTTTAAATTTATTTATTTGTTTTACTTTTTTCCAAAAAAATTTTATATTTACAAGTTATTAGCTGTAACGGCTTGATTAAATTTACATGATAATATAATGCAGCTTTCATTTAAAATATTGAGTATTATATTATTTTATGTAGGACAATAAGGGACACGCCACCAGAAATTTTTTGCAAATACGCCACTGACAATGCATATTGTCAAAATGCATTATTTTAAACGTAAATGTCACACAAGCAGTAGCATGGGCGCTTAGAATATGTTCTTCCCCATCCGGATACGTCTATTTTTCTCTTAAATTTTAAAGTTTTTTATAAAGTTTGTGTTTTTTTATATATATATATAATTACGTCACACATCGATTGCGTGATCTTAATAAGTAAGAAGCATAGGTAGACCTATGTTATGGGACACAGCGGATAAAAATCAAGAAGATAAATCAAAAACAGACACAATAACGGAGAGATATTTCTGTATAGTAATTTTAGTAACCGATTTCAGAGACGAAAATGATTCACAATAAATTATTTATAGTATGAAACCTACACCGTCTTTTATTCCGTTGTTCTTTTATGTATAATCAAGTCAGTAACGATATTTGAAAGTAAACTCCGGCTTAAACCGTATAAAATCCGGTACAGCGGAATTCGAACGAACCCGTTTTATCGTCCGCTTGGTTTTGTGTTTCCGACAGACGGCAGCGACGTCCGTTTCAGATCTCGTCGCATGGTATAATATATCTTCAGATATCCTCAGATATCCCGGTCTGTCGTCGTCCCCGTATCAATGTGAATGTACCGTGTTTGTACATTTGGGTACGAGAGGTCGGTTGAACACGCTCATAGACTCGTCGTCGGACGATTACCAAAATACCGAATATAGTAAATTAACACCGACCGTAAGAAAATCACATATCTGACTTGTGAACAAACATAAACGAGGGACCAAACTGCTCACATCCGATCGTATGCTACTCGGCGAAGTCCATCGCCCGGGGAAACGATACTTTTTATAGTTCTACTCCAAGAGTTACAATTTTGAGACGTTAACAAATTTACTAATGCAAAATGTTGATATTGCCAAATATTTCATCACGAAAAAATCACATGGATGCTTGTCAAACATATGGCAATACTTTTTGTATCCCATGGATCATACTATTATTTCATAAATATATCATATGCATTTTCGTCTAGATAAATACAATTTTACTCACCATTAAAAAAAAAATATTTTGTTGCTAGACATTATATATAAGTGCTCGTATTTATATTGTTACCATATCGTATTACGACAAATTTTGCTAGTGTCCACCGCGCCTAGTTGTACTACAACCCGGCGGTGATGTGAAAACTCTAAGACGTCAATTCCGGCGAAACGATAGGTTACGGTCTAGTTCTATAAGCTAAATTTGACTTGAAACCTTGAATACAAAAAACCACGCGGGAACCTTGGTACATAACAGTTTTTATCGCGCCGAAATTTTTCCGATCGGTTTTTCTTTACATTTAAAAATCTATAATTTGACTGCTCGCATTTTTTGCATTTGCGACGGAAAGGGAAAAATATTTTTATAAAACCGATCGTCCTCGATAATAATCGTGTACTTTACACAACATGATTAATCGAAAGTCCATCAGTTATTACTCATCGTCGTTAACATTATCAATTAACAATTTAGGCTATCGGTCAATTTATAACTTTTATCGTGAAATAACATTTAATGGTTTATAGGTTTTAAGTCAAAAATTAAGAACAACTTTCGATGGCGTAGCCATAGAGAGATGGGCCATGCCCCTCCACATTGGTCATATCAACGTATTTTTATAGTTTATTTTATACGATTGAAAAATGTACTACAGATTAGTGCTCTTAATTTTTATCAATTTGTCTGATAATAACTTGCCAAAATGAATGTTATTAAAATTAAAAAATTTAAATCCAAACAATTGTTATAAAAATAAAAAAATATATAATTGTTAATTGTTGAGTATTTTTAAAAAAAAATTTGACGTCACCTTCCCCTTCACTTACAAAATTGTGACTACACCTCTGTGACGACATGTAGTTGACACGACAAAAAATGACTTGCACCCGGCGAACACACGTCGACGGCAAGCGAGAATATTTTATTTTTTGTTACGCACGCTAAGATATCGTATTTCGACCAATTTTCTCGCGTCCACCTCCGTGAGCTGTACAACCCTGCGGCGGTAAGATAACTCTGAATCGCATATTCCGGCGAAATACGTGTAACCGTCGATGTATATATGGCAATTTGATCACGTTCGTAGACGCGTCCTCGGACAGTTACCAAAATACCAAGTTTAGTAAAACAACACCGATCATAAAAAAACCTAACGTACCTGACTCGTGAATAAACGTTAACGGGACGCGAAACTGCTCACATCCATCCGATCGTGCTCATCCTGGCGAAATCCATCGCGAGTTTAAACGATATTTACCGTAGATCTACTCCTAGAGTTACAACATTCAGACGTTATTAACAAATTTACCGTTGCAAAATGTTGATATTGTAAAAAATTTTAACCCCAACAATCTAATTACATAGATGCTTGTCAGACATAGGACAATACCATTTGGATCCCACAGATTATATTATTATTATAAACATATCATATGCACCTTCGACCACGTAAATACAACAATTTTGCCTGCTGAAAAAAAAATTAAAAAAAAAACAACATTTTGTTGCTTGACTTTATATAAACGTGCGCGTCAATATCGTCTTTCAATTAAATTTTCTCGCGACCACCACGGCGAACTGTGTAACGACCCGGCGGTGGTGCGACAACTCTGAATCGCGAATGTCGGCGAAACACAGTTATTTGTATATTGACATGCTCAAGAAATACTAGGATTATTAGTATATAATATAATAAATGAAATCGATGCACGTATTATAATATTATTATATATAATATAATAACACCAGAGCAGTTAAGAATACTTTTAAATAATCATGGCACTTGACATTTTAGAAGACAATTTATGCTCCTGGCGTTAAAAATCATTATAAACAAACCTATATGGGGTCCCGTATTTATTTTTATATTTAAAATGATTAACACATACGAGTCCGCGTTAAGTGAGACATTTTATGTCTTTACTTAAACGTCATACGTCGTATGACGTATAGGTAGGAACGTATGACGTATAACGTATAATGTATAACGTAAAGTGAAAATAAAGACACGACTGTTATGGTTATACAATTATTTTAATTTTATATGTTAACAAGTTACATTATCAGGAGACGTAACGCTAAGTAGTGGTCAGTGGTGTGTAAAGTAGGATACATAAGCAAGCGTTTGTACATTGGATACGTTTCTCGTGAAGACACTGTCAATATATATATATACTAGCTGAACTACCCGTCGTTGCCGGGTTTAAGTATAAAAAATGTGTATGGTTCGACGTTAACTGGACGGCCGCAGACCAAGACAGATGATGGCCCCGTTAGTTGACCCTGCCTGGCTAAAGCCAAGATTAATTTATGACAACAATTTTATTATAAAATTTCTTTATAAACTACATTTGATGTATTTCCTGTTGGTGCCAAAATAACTAAACTTGTGGGCGTACTGACTCTGGAGCATGCCACATAAAATTGTCCATGTGTAAAACAATCTTCTCTTAAATCGATTCCTACAGTTTTCAAGGTTTGACCTTGTGATTTATTTATTGTAATAGCAAAACATACTTTGACAGGAAACTGCATTCTCTTGAATTGGAATGGATAATCTGATGGTATTATTGGTATGCGAGGAATAAAAACTGATTCATCTTTTACAGATCCAGTCATAATTTGAGCTTCTATCAGATTTTTTTGAAGACCAGTAATACGTAGACGAGTCCCATTGCACAATTTTGGTGGGTTAAGATTTCTTAGAAGCATTATAGGAGTACCAATTTTTAATGTTAATAAATGTGATGGAAATCCAGGAGGGTTGAGCGAATTGAGAAATTCAACTGGATAATTAACTGCATCATCTATTTCCAGTACTTAATTTACTGATCTGTATTCTATACTTTCTGCTTGGAAAGAGTCCAATAAAATTTTGTTTATTTCTCCTGCTGTATCATTTTTTGATGTCAAAATGGCCCTCTCACATAACCAGTCCATTGATATTTATTTGGGGTTTTCGATGCCAGGATATATTTTGTATGCAAGTTCTTTTAAAGTTTTTACAACAGTACCTCATCCTGTCGGCAAAGTAATTTTTTCTTCACATTCTGGATATTTTCCATCTTCTATTTTTAAGAGTAGCTCAGAAAACTCTTCAGCAGTCCTGTTTCCTTTTAAATGTACTCGCATATTTTTGGTCAAAGAAAATTTTTCTATTTTAGGCCACAAATATGAAGACTTGATGCATGCTGCAATTTAATTAGCTTTCTTATGAGACATTGGACTTTCATCCCAAACTATGAGCTTGCATTTTTTCAGAACATTTGCCATATTAGATTGTTTATTAATATTGCACGTTGGAATCTCGATGGTGTTCAGATTTAGTGGCAACTTGAAAGCAGAATGAGCAGTTTTTCCTCCATGTAAAAGCGTAGCAGCAATTCCTGATGATGCTGCTGCAACTGCAATCCCATATGAGCTTCTTACTTTAGCTAAAAGTAGATTGATTAAGTGGGTTTTACCAGTTCCACCAGGAGCATCTAAAAATATACATTTTCTTAAATTTAATTTGATACTATTTAAAGTTTGTTTGTAAATAAACCACTGTTCCTCAGTTAAAGAGGGTTCATTTAGCAAAACAATTTCGTGTAAAGCATTTAAATCATAGCTTGTTTCTTTTAAATATTCTCTATTTTCTAGCAGTCCACCAGATCTTGTAGGAGTTGGCAGACCATATTCTTTCAAGTTATTTTCACCTAGATTCAAAACAAAGTCTTCAATTAATACCAAACATTTATTATAAAGTTCATTGTCTGTTATATTATTTTCTAGGTATTGTCTATAGTATTGTCGCCGAATATCGTCTGAAAAATCGTTCTTATACTTAGTCCAAAGACTTGAAGCATCTGAGGGATGGCAAAATATTAATATTACACCGAAAAGTTCTCGCATTTTATTAGGTGAACGACATAATGCTGCTTCTTCTGAAGCAAAATCCCACTGATTGTCATCTTCTAATAATCCAAGTACTTTACATGTGGCTTGAAATGTCGGATACTCGGTACTGTTCACAGTCTTCAAAAATGAATACGATGTTGGACCTTTTACGTGATGAGGAAGAAGACGAAGATGGTAACATTCAACATTGTTTGGGTGGATTGTATAAACTCTACCCAAAGCTGTATCTTTCTTAACTCCTGGCCAATATGCGAAATTCTGGCCTTGTTTACGTCTAACGAAATTGTTATTTTTCCACACATAATACGAAGCAACTTGTGGATAAAGTAATGTCCTTGCAAAATTATCGGTTTGACATATCTGAAAAAAAGCCTGAAGAGTTGTTGTTGGTGGATTTGCTATTCTTTCGGCAACATTATTTGCTGTAAAATAAACACGTTGTCCATTTTCTAGGTGAACATCAAGATGAGTAATAGCTGGATACCTATCGTGTATATGAAAACCTAAAATTCTCCAAGCTGCTTCGGAACTACTGATATACCTGCCACTTTGATATATTTGTATTTCATCTGTATTGTCAGTTTTTCCTAAACCAAACGATGCGTGATCGCTACCTTTTGTGACATATTTGCATACATATTTTATAGACTTAATTGAACTGGTTATTTTAACATTTATATGAGCAATAAAAGTACGCAATAACACAGGATTATATGGAACAACCCACCTGTTATCTAAGTCAATTGACCTTATACTCACTTTGAAACCTCCACCGTTTGTTGATCGCCTTCTATACTTTGGATAGCCATTTTCACCTCTTTGAGTTTCTTGAATGAGGGTAAATGGATAACGTTTGCTGCAGACACCTTCTTTCATGCACGGAGAATGTTTGTTCAAAAGTCCACATGGTCCATGTATCATGTTAGCCTTTACTATTTCATACAATAAAGGATCTATATCTGGATTCGGAATCTCAGCACACACGAATTTATCTATCATATCTGATGAAATTCGATTTTCCAACCATAGTAATATGTGTACGTGAGGTAAGCCTCGTTTCTGCCATTCAATGGAATATATATGGCATGTCTTTTTCCCAAACAAATCTCCTTTTGTCAACAGATCCATTAACTCCCTAACTTTTCGATTAAAGACTCTTGCAATGATGTCTTGGCGATGGTAATGTTTTTGTCCTGGTAAAAGTGCTTCTTGGATTTCTTGTCATTTTGGATTACACGTAAAAGTTACGAATAAATCTGAGCTGCCACAATGTCGAACGTACGTCAGTGCATCTTGGGCTCGTTCATGCATATATCGTGGGCCTCCTATAAAAGATGATGGCAGCACAACTAATTTTCCAAGTTGATCTGCTTCAACATCCTGTCTTCCAATGGCATCTTTTAAATTAATATAATTATCTGCTCTAAGCTTATTTTGATGATTTCTGATGAAATTTAATCTTTCAGTCTCTATTTTCGCGTACATATCTACTAAATATTGGTTGAACAATGGACCATAACGAAGCAAATGATGATCTAGTTCTTTCCTTACCATAATTCTGTATGAATAAAAATTGGCAGCAGATACAATTTTATCTTTAAGAGGAAATTTTGTAGTTGCATCCGTCTGAGAAGTATCTATTGAGTATCCATCTTCTCCATAGCAAAACATTAGAGGTGCATAATTTCATTTGAAGTGCGTC
The DNA here is from genome assembly GCA_019022885.1 of Schlechtendalia chinensis. Classification (NCBI taxonomy): domain Eukaryota; kingdom Metazoa; phylum Arthropoda; class Insecta; order Hemiptera; family Aphididae; genus Schlechtendalia; species Schlechtendalia chinensis. The sequence continues at coordinate 40,041,416 of CM032339.1, forward strand.
GTAGGATTTGTGTAATTCACTTATCCGTTGTAGTCGATTATCGTGGCTTTGAATAATAATATCTCATTTTTCAAACTGCTGCCCAACTATTACTAAAGCTACTTCATTAGATGTTGCAGCATTGTAACAGCCTTTGTGTCCATTAGCTGGTTTTCTATCAGCGTGAATCATCACCTGAAAATTGGTAGAATTTTGCCTTGCATTATCTATTGTGGTTTTTAAATCTCGAATACACTTATTTTCAGTATGCAGCATATTTTGTAGCTGTTTGACTAATGCTCGTTTAACTTCTGGATAAAGAGAGCATCTAAGTTGAACTTCTTTTTCATCTTCGCCAACAAAATATATTTGTAAAAATTGTGGCTTTTCCTCATTATTTGGAATCAAACTGCCATACAAATGGTAGAATTGGCCTTGTACTTTAAACGTTGGCATAAAACCTTCTTCAACAATCTGTTTAGCACTAAACGATGTCATTTGAAAACAACTATTATACTTCCTAGTACGATTAATGAAGTGATCGTGATCAGGATGGTCTCCTTCAAGTAAACTGCGTAATGGTTCTGGTGGCAGTTGCAAGGGATCGAGTTGTGTTTTACCTATATTACAGCACATGCTAGGTGTTTCGCCTATCCACTTGAGAGCGTTACAAAATTTACATTTTTGGTTCATAGTGCCAATGTTATTTTTATAATCAATTGTGGGATCATATGCTAGACCAGTTAATTTCTTAATTTTCCATTTGCGTAAACGATTTTCAGTCGGAATCCTCAAAGCTTCTTGATTACCTTGGGGATTGATTGCTTTGTACTTTTTTATAACTTTCTCAACTTGGTTGCTTCGAGTTCTATTTGTATATCTAGCACGGCGACGCTTCTTACTTTTATCTAAAATTAAATTTTCTGTGACACTAACATTATTAAAAATAGATAAATCGCCCTCTGAAGTAGTAATTAAATTTACTGTAACATTATTAATATTAGAAATAAACAAATAAACATCAAAATGACCACTATTAATATTTCCAGTTAGACGCAATCTTTTTACTGGGAATGTACCTATACCAAATTTAGCATAAAGATTATTATTATAATAAATTTCAAATAAAAATGGAAAAATATTACCATCTGCAACCAATTCGCAATAACCACCGTAGACAGTAGGATTAACCATTTCACGAACATAATCCTCAGCAGTGGAAAAGTTGTCACCATTTGAATTGTAAGACATGGTAATAAAGTTATTCCAATTATTAGAGACATACGAAACAATTGTATTACGGATCTCCTGGCATCTTTCTTGAGTGTTAAACAAATGAAATGAAATTGAACGGAAAAGGCAGGCACCATCACCGATAATTGGTATAACTATTTGAGATGTCAATATTCCATTGACAAAAATGTCTTCAATCGATGACATTTTAAAAAAACATATTCCTTAATTGTCAAACGAATATTTATGGCCCTAACCGCTGTCGTTGCTCGAATAATTATTTATTTTGTACTTGCGCAAGTCGAGAAACAGATATAATAATTACCGTCGCAACCAAGTGGCTATGATGAATATTATAATAAAAATATATTACGTATTATTATGATAGGTATATTAGTGTATTAATATTTTACGTCAGAAATATAGCGGTTGCAGCCGTGTTATGATACGTACGTGAGCCGTCAGTAGACAAATGAACTATCGTAGTGTAGACGTAGGAAACGCCGCGTCGGTATTGGCAGCGGGTGATGGTGCATTAACGCGCGCGCAAGGAAAATATTAAAATATAAAATAATAATACGGAATTATCGATGATAAAATTGTGAAACTCGACTCGTTGCAATAAGAATAACATGTGTGCGAGAGAGAAACCCCGAAATCGCTGTAAAGTAAGCCGTTCACGCGTGATGCCGTTAGTATATAAATACAAAATAGATTATTGAATTTTACTTCTTGGAACAATTCATATCTACACGCCGATAAAACACACACACAAAATAAAGGTCAGGTTGCAGGTAGCTAGAAACCCTCGGGCCGCCGTGGCGGTTATTGTTATTATTATATGATACTGATATACAATTTACACGTAAACATTTATTTTTTACCGATTTCAACCCTTTAAAATCAAAATTATGAAAAATTCTTTCTTAGTGGAACTTGACATTATAATATTAATCTATCCTCAAAATTTCAATTCGATAACTCAAATAGGTTCGGCTCTGCGTTGATTATTGCTAAAGTACACTTTCCTTTATATATAGAGATATATATCTTAATTTAGGTAACACTTTTCGTGGACACTTTTTGGTGGACATTTTTTCGTGACGGTTTTTTATTTTAATGTGCTAAAGTAAAGACATAAAATGTCAAAAATACTTGAGTAAATAAAAAAAAATATTGTTGAAAAAAGTATTTAAAGTAATACTCAAATAATTATTAATCCATATATTTGAGTAAATACTCAACCATATTAAACAAGTATTTGAAATAATTTTCAAATACTTAAAAAAAATGTATAATTTATTCATAATTTTATTAATATATATATACAAATTACACATAATATAAAACAACATATTGTGAACAAATTATGATTTTGAAATATATTTTTAACGATATTAAATGACCAAATTATTATTACATTTCAAAAACATAATTTGTTCAAAATGCATGCCGATTATTGATGTTCTCTTTTTTGTTAACGTAATACCCCCTACATTACCTTTTAACGGAAGCACTGCTGGGGAGTAGTGTATTGTATTTAATAAATACCTTTTAAGGGAAATAAAAATTAATAAAAGTCTTTTTATTGTAATCATAGAAACTAAAATAATTATATTTGATTTTTTAAATATAGAAAATAATTGCAAACAATTTAAGATTTTGTCGATGAAGTCTTTACATATTGATTGATTTCATAATCTTTCGATTTTGTAAAATTTGTGAGATGTAAAATGTTGATTTTTAATAAAATAATATAACATAAGTATAAAAGTTTTTAAAACAAATTAGTATTGATTACCATAAAAAGTATTTGAACATTAATCAAATATAAGAAAAAAAAAGTAATTGAATAACGTATTCAATACTTAAAAAAGTATTTGAATACCAATATTCAAATACTTTACAACTCTAAATAACACGTAAATAGATTCTGGGGCGGTACGGGGGGCCGACCGAACACGCTCGTAGACGCGTCACCGGACAATTACCAAAATACCAAATGTAGTAAACTAACACCGACCGTAAAAAAACCACATACCCTGATTCAAAACTGCTCACTTCAGTCGCGTGACGAAAAATTAATTTTGGAGTGACCGCTCCTAGTTCAAAATGAGTAGGTGGGTGGTGGTGGTTGGTGGATGACGTGTAGTAAATGATTATGAATAAATCATTATTAGTTTAACTTATAAGTGAAAAAGTTAATTAGGATTCAGATGATAGTACTTGGACGAAAGCGAAAGCCAGAAAGTATTTAAAGATCGAGACATTTTTTTTTACGTATTTGTCCTTTTTAGAGTGGGGTTGGGTGTTAGAAAAAATGGCCCGTTCCTTGTCTCTAAAAAGTTTGATATGCTAGTATCTGCTCGTTAACAATCATAATGATAGCGCAAAACTGCTCACATCCAATTGTAGTCTACACGACGAAATCCATCAAGCGGAGAAACCATACCTTTTTTTGGAGATCTCCTTTACGAGTAACAACGTTAAGACGTTGTTAACACATTGTCCCGATGCAAAATGTTGATAATGCCAAATGTAATAACTCGAATTAATATAAATACATACATGCTTGTCAAATATATGACAATACTTTTTGTATCCAACGGATAATACAATTATTTCATAAATATATCATATGCACTTTCGCCAACATAAATACAAACATTTTACACGCCATTTAAAAAAAAAAACTATATATTATTTCTTGACATTAAATATAAGCGCAACACAATATTGTATTTCGACAAATTTGCACGCGTCCACCACCCCGAGCTGTACAACAGCGCAGCAGGGATGCGACAATGCCGAATCGCCAACTTGAAGTCATACTTGAGGAATTCTACGGGGGAAAATCTACTATATGGATTGGCTCATGTAAGAAATACAAATAGAGAAATACAAATAAAAAGTAATGAGGTGATCGATATTTTTTCTGAAAATAATAGAAAGTTTGTTTTAAAAAAGTACCTAAATTATATCTTAACATTTATTTATTTTATATATAAATATATGGCTAAGTTAATTTCAGACTTCAATACACATTATATTATGTTATGTTAATTAAAAATAATAACGAATAAACAGTATGTCGAGCTAACAACGGCTGTATGTACGTGTGTGACTTATCGAAACGTCTTTTGGATGGACGGTATTCGTGAGTGAGTGACGCGCTTCATACTTTTTCATCTGTTCGCGGATGTTTTACGTTGCTCACGTGTTTCATATGGAAATGGTCATCTGCGTTTTAAATTTGTTGGTCTATCATTAACGATAACCTATACGGGTTTACATTATTTAGTGTTTATTTACTATGTATGTAGTATTTTATTTAAGAAACTACGAGAAATGTAAAAAAAATATTGAAAAACAATATGAAATATTAAAATTACATGAAATAAGTAGTTTTTCTCTTTCCAGTGTTGTTCCTAGTAATTGTAAAAGTCAGATAGTGAAAATTGAAAGATTTGGTACTATATTACGTAGCTCGTTTGAAACTTCCAATTCTGAAGTTTTACTAGTTACAATACTAAATAGCACCGTGTTCATCTTAAGGTATGATTGATCACAAATCTATTGATATTTTATTTATTATTATTATTGAAACTTCATCTTATTCAACGGACCAGGGTCATTTAAAAGAAATAGTTTCGGATATTGAAAACTAAACGGTTCATGGTTGATAGTGGGCATAATACTTATATATTAAACGTTTTTTAAAAAATATTATTTCTTGTGGTAAGTGTGGGGTATTTATAAAAACTAGAGTATATCACCTGATTCTGCAAATCCCAGGTACGCCAATGTTCCTATTATACTATTCATGTAATAATTAACACACCATGTATTCTAAAATATTAATCGACTAAATGTACAACTTTCAGTACTAAGTTGACAGACAAGTATATTATAGTTTACTATAAAGTTTGGTTATTAAACATTTTATTACAATTTAAAAAAAAAATTACAAACATTAAACAAATATTAACGTCACATTATCAATTTGAGAAAATAGATTATAGAAATAGGGGACACCGTCCAACGGTAAATTCGAACTAACATATTAACAGAAATTATTGACTCTCTAGTCCAAAGTACATGAGCAAAACATGAAAAGGAAACATCATGAAAATTATTTTAGAAATTATTATAAAAATGTATAAACAGAAGTGGGGTTTTCCTTGTTGTTTTCACCATCGTTCTCTTCAATTTATATTTTTCTCGCCTGAGTTCTTTCTTCAACTGCAGAAAATAATAAAATACAATGCATATATTTTATTTTACTGTATTTATATTTCTACCGGAACCCGATTACTTACTATAGGCCTACGAAGTCACTAACCTAACCTTACTATAGGCCTACGAACCCACTTTTTACTTCAGCTTTCGTAAATTGTATATCTTCTTATTCGAACACTAAAACGAAATCATTTTCAAAATAGAAACACATTTATTGTTATCTATACATTTTACGTACATGAAATATTTTTTTTAGAAATCCAGTCCTACACTTATATTGTGGAAGTTACTAATCATAAATTACTTATAATTAGTTAGAATCGAAATTCAGATCATGAGAAAAATTGAAATAATTGAATTTTTTTATAAATTTTGATTTCGCTTCAATCCAACCAGCCAGTTGATTACGACATATTGATTAAAAATGTTCCATTATTGTCATTGTTATTATTATTATATTTGTTGTTTAAGATTTGTATTTATTACACAAAATTAAGTCAGGCGTGTGTATACAATATACATACTTGTACATCATCAATATCTCTGAGATGATCCTTTGTCTTTGACAAGTTGGCCTCTAAATGTATTAAATCCGGTGCTGTTGGACTTTTAGCGTTTAGTTCTATCTGAAGTCGATTTCCGATGTAAATCACTTTCGTTGACTTTCAGCAACTAATGAGAATATGTGATAAATAATTGTTATAATATTCAACAAAAGAAATTCATCATAAAAAAATAGTGAAACATACTGCAATTATTTTGTTAATATCAAAACGCGAACGGTTCACCAGTTTCACGCCTATAAAATAGATTATAAATGTTTACATTTCATATAACAATCTTGTTAGTTATCCATATAGTAATGATACAAATTTAGAAATAACTAATAAGTCTATAACATTAAATTGAATATTTGCAACGGTTCAAACGTTATAACGTAATATTTAGTACTTGTGTGCGTTATTGTCAGGTAACCACGATATACAAGGTATGTTAAAAGAATAACGAAAATTTTTGAAAATCGCTGGCTGTATCAACCTGATAAGGAATTTTTTTTTTTTGTTGGGTTAGTACACCTGTTTGTGAAATACCTGTGTATTGATTATCAAATGAGTTTATCGATTCCTTATCAGTTGTCGAATAAGTAAAACGTGTTGACAAGTGAATTAGCATTTGCATCAAATTTTGGGTTAAAAATGGAATAAAGTGCAACGATGTCATGGAAATGCTTCATATCGCATTTGGTGAGTCTAGTATGAGTAAAGCATGAGTTTACGAGTGGTAAAAGTGTTTCCAGACGCGAAAATGTTGAAGATGACGAACGTCCAGGAAGCCCTAGCACGTCGACAACTGTTCAAACAAAAAAAAAAAAAAATGTTTATTTTGTGTTTTGTCGGGGCCAAAAATATGCAGGAAGGCCGACTGTGGTAATATTGTATTTTTGTAACATGTTGTTGTGTATGTGTGTATATTTATGTGTGTTATTCCCTCCCGATGAGGCGGTCAGTGCCGACGCAGATAACAATTAGAGGAAAAGCCAGTGCAGTCGACACCGTCCTCGCGTTACCACAGCAAAGTTATATTATAACATTAAAATTAATAAAGTTCTTATATTATATCTATTCAGGCTCAGACTAATTTTTTCCTCTACACACATTTTACCCATTCGAAAGCCTATACGCTTGAGGCTACAACACATTTATGGTTATTCAGTTGAGTTTTAATTTATAAATTAAATGTTAATCGTTACCAATTTTTGAATTAAATTATGAATGTTTCTATCAAGATTATGATTTCTATCATTTGAATTGAAAGGTTACAAATGATGCAATACTGTAAATTCCAAAACCTAAAATTTAGGAATATGATGTGCAAACAAATAAACGTAGAAACTATACGTACAAAAATATGTATTTCATAAATATTTGTACAAAAATATAATATTTCTATGTAGTATAATTGTTCTGTGTAAAACGTAAATCTAACTAGTTTACGAATTACGGTATTCTAACAAATTCTCTATATCAAAATATTTGTAAAAAAAACCTAAGTATTTAATTCATTACTTTTATATAACAGCTCAGAATTAAAATATTCATAATAGATTCCGATATTTTAACTATTCGAAGAGGACTGAAATATTTCTGTTATTCATAGCATAATGGATAGTTATATTATATCTCCACTGCAACAACTTATAAAATAAACTTATAAACTCCAAAAAAACATGATGATATTATTGCTGTATGACGGCATGTTGTAAAAATAAAAAGTAATTTATATATGCAGTGTTCTTGTAAACTATAAATTCATTATCATGTTCATTCCCATAGCTGATCTAAGGTCAATCCACTTTTTTCGCAATCCTAAGAATAACTAAGATTTTATTATGACATAACTCATTTCAAAATGATATTTAGCAACTTAGATTAAATTGCTATTGGCGTTAATAATATATGATCAATATAATACATGGGTGATATAAACGTATAACTGTGGAATCATATTTAAAAGTTCGCAATTATATCGTTTTTAATTTCTGTTAACTGTTTGTACACGTGTTTTTTCTGCATGTGTAGCATATGGATTTTAAATATAGAATTATTTATGAACACTTGTATTAAACGAGTTAACGGTTTACTAAAATTTATTTTTATATGTCACGTATTTATTGAGCGTTAAAAACATCTACGTACAACAAACAGACCTTTTATGTTGAAAATTACTTTAAACTTAAAAATAAAAGTTATATTTGTCTTTATTTTTGATTAATATATTAATAATGAGACCTGACATTATTGAACAGTTATATTTCGTGAAATTAGAAAACGCATTACATTATTGACATAATGGTTTAAAAAGTATGTCAATTTCGTTCAGGACTTCAAAAATTCCAAAATGTTAAATAGATTTCTGTAAATATCATAAAAATTCAAATTCGATTACTTGTTATTAATGCAAGGATTAAATCAGTATAAGATGTTTATTTTGTTTATATAAAAAGAAACGAATATACATAGATTTTTGTTATTACATTTATGGTTATTTAGTTGAGTTTTAATTTATAAATTAAATGTTAATCGTTACCAATTTTTGAATTAAATTATGAAAGTTTCTATCAAGATTATGATTTCTATCATTTGAATTGAAAGGTTACAAATGATGCAATACTGTAAATTCCAAAACCTAAAATTTAGGAATATGATGTGCAAACAAATAAACGTAGAAACTACACGTACAAAAATATGTATTTCATAAATATTTGTACAAAAATATAATATTTCTATGTAGTATAATTGTTCTGTGTAAAACGTAAATCTAACTAGTTTACGAATTACGGTATTCTAACAAATTCTCTATATCAAAATATTTGTAAAAAAAACCTAAGTATTTAATTCATTACTTTTATATAACAGCTCAGAATTAAAATATTCATAATAGATTCCGATATTTTAACTATTCGAAGAGGACTGAAATATTTCTGTTATTCATAGCATAATGGATAGTTATATTATATCTCCACTGCAACAACTTATAAAATAAACTTATAAACTCCAAAAAACATAGATGATGTATAATATTGCAGTATGACGGCATGTTGTAAAAATAAAAAGTAATTTATATATGCAGTGTTCTTGTAAACTATAAATTCATTATCATGTTCATTCCCATAGCTGATCTAAGGTCAATCCACTTTTTTCGCAATCCTAAGAATAACTAAGATTTTATTATGACATAACTCATTTCAAAATGATATTTAGCAACTTAGATTAAATTGCTATTGGCGTTAATAATATATGATCAATATAATACATGGGTGATATAAACGTATAACTGTGGAATCATATTTAAAAGTTCGCAATTATATCGTTTTTAATTTCTGTTAACTGTTTGTACACGTGTTTTTTCTGCATGTGTAGCATATGGATTTTAAATATAGAATTATTTATGAACACTTGTATTAAACGAGTTAACGGTTTACTAAAATTTATTTTTATATGTCACGTATTTATTGAGCGTTAAAAACATCTACGTACAACAAAAAGACCTTTTATGTTGAAAATTACTTTAAACTTAAAAATAAAAGTTATATTTGTCTTTATTTTTGATTAATATATTAATAATGAGACCTGACATTATTGAACAGTTATATTTCGTGAAATTAGAAAACGCATTACATTATTGACATAATGGTTTAAAAAGTATGTCATTTTCGTTCAGGACTTCAAAAATTCCAAAATGTTAAATAGATTTCTGTAAATATCATAAAAATTCAAATTCGATTACTTGTTATTAATGTATAGTATAATGTTTATTTTGTTATATAAAAAGAAACGAATATAAATCGATTTTTGTTATTACATTTATGGTTATTCAGTTGAGTTTTAATTTATAAATTAAATGTTAATCGTTACTATTTTTTAAATTATGAATGTTTGTATCAAGATTATGATTTCTATAATTTGAATTGAATGGGTTACAAATGATGCAATACTGTAAATTCCAAAACCTAAATTTAGGAATATGATGTGCAAACAAATAAACGTAGAAACTACACGTACAAAAATATGTATTTCATAAATATTTGTACAAAAATATAATATTTCTATGTAGTATAATTGTTCTGTGTAAAACGTAAATCTAACTAGTTTACGAATTACGGTATTCTAACAAATTATCTATATCAAAATATTTGTGAAAAAAACCTAAGTATTTTATTCATTACTTTTATATAACAGCTCAGAATTAAAATATTCATAATAGATTCCGATATTTTAACTATTCGAAGAGGACTGAAATATTTCTGTTTTCAAAGCGTAATGGATAGTTATATTATATCTCCACTGCAACAACCTATAAAATAAACTTATTAACTCCAAAAAACATAGATGATGTATAATATTGCAGTATGACGGCATGTTGTAAAAATAAAAAGTAATTTATATATGCAGTGTTCT
>CM032339.1:40052324-40067603 GCA_019022885.1 Schlechtendalia chinensis
TAAAAAAAAAACTTAAACCTCGTTGTATGGGAACTGGGCCCATAACCTGTTGAATTCCTTGGATTACAAGAGGTAAAAGATATATAATAAAAAGATAAATAATATAATAACAAATATATTGAAAAGTATACGACAAAATAAAACGCGATGTAATACGTGTGTACGATGACGATGATGTATATAATACACTGTATTGAAAACTAATAAAAAATGTCTACTCTGCATTTACTACACTACAGTGTGTATAATATTACTTATTAACTACATTATATAAGGTGTCTTGTTTATAATTTCAACAAATATTTAACACAGGAAAAATTATTTAATTTACCAACTAGGACTGAAGTATACAATGCACCGCATATCATATTTGAAAGATTTCACACATTCAAAAATTTTACTGTCTTCGAAGATTTGCTTGCCAATCCCATAAATTCGATATGACTATTGTATGTATGAACTGAATATCTCGAAAAAGATACCCAAACTTAAATAAATTCAATGATTTGAATTATTATTTAAACTATGATATAATGTGAAATAAACTATAGAAAATGATTTAAACCTGTGTGCGAATTTCTGATACAGGGATAGTAATATGTTATCACAGATTTCTCTGTATCTGTATCCATGTCTAGAAAAAAAAAATATACATACATTTTATTTAATAAAACTGACAATAATTAATAAATTAATACTACCATTGATGTATATGTCATTATTAATTTTCAATTTCAAAACATTATTAGCAATAAGTCTCTTTATTTCCTTATTAATGTTATATTGTGTATTGACTGAAATCAAAATGACTATTCTGTTCATTAATAGAATCCTAAAGTATGAATTAGATAAAGATAGGTAAATAAACAAAATAATAAGCAATAAGTCACATTAAACACATACAATTATAAAGGTTTCTGTTTAATTAATCTTCTCAATATATTGCAGAACTATGGGTTTCAAAGACTTTGGATTTAATCTATGTAGACAGAAGATCAGACATTTCTATAAACAGAGATATAGAATTCAGAAGCTGTGAAATTAAAGAACAAAATTTGTACGCACATTTTTTTTATCCAATAAATAACAAATGAAAAACAGAAAAAATAAATTTATTTTTTACCTGTGACTGGGCAGTTGGACAATATAACTCTTATGTACAATATCTCTAAACCAAAATCAATAAAACAGACATTGTATAAACAGAATCATTACTCACTCTAAAAAGAACTTCAACTAGGTAAATTTTAGTTTTCTGATTTTAGGTTCTTTTTATATTGATTTTTCTATAAATGTGTAATTAAAAATATAATGCATTATGTAATTCAAAAAAATCATTGAACCGAAACTGGGTAATTCATCTAACTCATCTAATTAGTTTCAATATAGTGAAGAATACACTTTTAATAGCTTTTAGATGTATTGAAAACATGAACATATTGATTTTTTTACTACCATACTTAATAGTTAAAAAAAATGTTCCCGCCAATTGTAAATGGCAAGTGATTTGGTAGCTAAAAGATATTCATTAAACAAAATGAAAAACAAAAACTGTGTGTTTTAATTGATAATGTATTTACTAAACAAATGTTTTAAAACATTTTTTTGTAATTCATTTAAATTGCTGAAATTATATAATATATGTTATAAATAATTTGATATTAAAACAGACTACATTTTTTTGAAAAAACATCTGTATTTAATTTTATACTATATAGCTTCAGAATCACTTGCGGATATTTTTTTATCAACTCGCATATAAATGTCATTTAATTTTCTAACAATAACAGCATAAATAGTGTCTTTGAAAAATCATAAAAATCAAAATAATTATTTTAAAAAAATTATATCGAAAAAAATGTATTTACCAAATGCACAGAAAGAAAAGAAATTTTTCAAAAAAGATTTAAATTTATCTATACCATTGTTGATACTTCTAATATAAACAGTCTGTAAATCCATGAATCCTATACACAGCATATGTACAGTTTTAAGTGAATCTAAAATTAAAATCAATAAAAAAGAAGAAACAAAATTATATATTTATAATTATAAACAAAATGTAGTGTCATTTTTATAATAGTAATATATAAGACTTAAAAATCAAAATTATAATATGAGTTTGTACACTTATTTACTGATTCCATAATATTACTAAATATATTTATAAAGCTATATTATTATTTTTATCAAAAACTGTTTTACCTCATTTTTTCTCAGCAAGCTGCTTTACTAAATGACTATTAAAATTTTCCCTAACCTTTATTATAAATAGTTAAATATGAAATATTTAGCATAATGTAACTTAAACCAAAATTATTATTTTTTGAACAGTCATTACGAAAATTAATATTAATTTAAATAAAACCAATATAAAGATAAAATGTAATATGTTACATGTATATGAAATCTTCCAATATAATAGGTATATTTGTTCACAACCAAGTTATGAATTGTCAATTAAATTGAAAAACATTTAAAACATCTTAAACTAATAAAAATGTAATTTACTTGTTTCACATATTCTGGAATTTCAACAAAACTATTGATTGAAACAGTTTCTTTAGTGCCTAAATCAAATAAAACTATTCTTTATTTGATATTATTTAACTTTCCTTCGACTGTGCTCCTGTTAAATCAACTATTTATAGAAGACCGAATAGCTAATATTTCTCCTACATTTGGACATCTGTTAATAGGCTGTGCTGAAAAGCACAAATTTTTAATACTAAATAAAACACAATTATTTTTCTACAATTAATTTGTCTTAGTCATATTAAAAATGAAAATAATTAATTTTAAAAACTATTCACCCACATACAATTCATAGAGAACATGGATAAATCGTTTAAAAACTTGTCAACCCTTGATTTATTGAAAGGCACAATAATGTATAAATTCTTCAGACTGATAAATGCACGAATAGTAATAGTGCTTTTGTTAGTCAATAGTGATATTTGAGAGATACCGATGTCATAGATTATATACTTCAGACCTAAATTCAACTCATACTTGAAAATATAAAGATTAGAATATTTTTTATATTGTAATATTATTCTAAATATATGAAGTTACCTGAAATGTCAAATACATTATCATTTATATGAACTTCATTTAAATGTTTGATGACACATTCATTTCTTTTGATTATGGCTAATGTTACAGCAGTTAACTCCTCAAACTCCTAATTGATTAACATTTTGAACAAAAATTAAATTAGTAATTTAATAATTATAATCAGCGAAATACACTGGTTTTCAAAGATAATTAATTATGATAGATAGATAAACAACATAATTTTGAAAAAAATTGAAAATATTGTGAAACTTATTTCTTATAATATTGAATATTTTATAGTGCAATAATTTTATTTATTAATAAAATGCAATTATTACAAATAAATAAATAACATATAAATAACATTTATTAATCTTATTAAATACCAATGGTTTCAACTTACTATTTTCATTACTTCATTAGTTAACTTCAATTTTTCCAAATATCTATGACCTTCCGAATTGAAGTCCTTAAAAATTGATCCCAGTCCAAGTAAAGAAATACTTGTTGCTACCTTTAAAAAATGTTTAATTACTATCTACAAATGTATCATTCTTATCCATTTAATTTAAACAAAACCAATGACATTGTTTATTAATTATTTTTTAAGAATATAAGTCAGTAATTTAATTGATAATTGACCGTCAATTTTTTTTGAAACATATTTACCTATGTAAAATTGATTCCAATCAAGTTGCTTAAATCATTTTAATATTTTATGTAAAAATAACTCAAAACTTGTACATAAAGTAATTAAAGAATAAAAAAGGTTAGCTTACACAACCAAAGACTTGTTTCTTAAATATATATATATGTACTTACTTACTAAATCAAAAAGGATCGGATGTGGTCGAGTGGGTAGAAATACATGTTTCAGCGTACGAGGTCTGCAGTTGGATTTTTAAGGTAGTTAACGAGATTTTTTGCATTGGTGACATCAGATCTCTGGTGCAAGCTGGCCAAAATTGCCCTTCTCGTCCATCTTTGGCTTGTTCAAGAACCATCTTCGACCCCCACAATATGTGAAGGGTGTCATAGAACTACTGATTTATATATATGTACTTACTTTAGTAAGTTTGCATTATTTGATTTCTTTTTTTCATCTTTGTTGACTTGTAATTTGGATAATATTGATGAATGCTTCTTCTAAAATTTAAGTGAAATATACAAATTGATTTAATTTAAATATTTATGTTTAATGGACCTAAATATTACTTACATATACCTTAATATGAATCAAAAAATGTCGAGTAGAATTGATTTGCCCTGTGGTATTTAGGTAGTAAATAAGTTAAACATTAATTTTAAGAAATATCGTATATAAAAACTTTCTTAATTCAGTGGTTCGAAGTTGATACTGGGCGTAGAACTGACATTGCTGTTTTTAACTTGACCACAAACGAAAGTGGGTTTTCTCCCGTATCTGTAGTAACAAACAACTCATTAGGTAGTCCTATAGTAGTAGCAAATAACATTCCCGCAGGAGTAACACCCAAGTTTTCTTTCACACATGACCTTAAACCTAACATCACTGAGGACAATATTTCCGTCTGTCTTTCGGTACCATAACACTTTATTACTATTTTTAAAACTCCGTGGAATCGTTCTACTAACCCTTTTGTAGCTGGTATGGTGATGATGGACAGTAGTTCTTATTCTCTCGAACCCTAAGAACTGTGAAGTTGACGCGGACCCACGATAGCACACGTACGATTACACCAGACTATATTCATTATATTGGCGCTATTTCGGGCGGCGTCTTTTTCTTCGGTCAAACATCAACCGAGCCGGTGAAACAGTGTCGGATCGTCACCCCCACCACTACCTGAACAAGTTGTTGATGGTGGGGGGAATGTTGAGTCGGACCGGTCGGTGTGTGTTGAACCGTCGTCATATATGCTTATCTATGGTCGTCACTAAAGAGTGTTCGACCACGTATCGGAATCGCAATTCTTGTCATAACGATTTTTCATACGATCCCTTTAGGCTGTTATTCTTTTGTTTTTTCCTTTTCACTTATTTCATCAGTTCCAATGTTTTTTTTCGTACAACGTATTCTTTTTTTTCAATTTGTTAAGCTTGATCGGTTACCCGATTTGCAACAAATTGACTCCCCGCAGAGGAATCACTGGTCAACGCGTGACGAAGTAAGTGCTTAACTTATATTAAACACAAATCTCCGGTCGAATGTTTGTTGCGCGTAATTCTATGTGTTAAAGAAAATAGACCAAAAATATGGTTTTCAATACGGTGTTAAGACTGGGAAATTACCAGCAATAGAAATCTATTTTCAGCAACTCGTTCTTGGGGAAAACCGGCGCTAACAAACAGGGGCACCCAGATTTTTTTTTTTGGGAGGGGCTAAATAAAATTTTTTTGTGATATTTGTGATATTTAATAAGATTTATTTAATATGTACAAAAATAAAAGCACACTTATAATGAAATAAACTTATAATTCTAATATATCTTAATATTAATTTTTGTATTTTACGGTGAAGTTATACTACTGTAAAAGATTTTTATTATTTTATTAATTTATGAATATGGTGATTTTTTTTTTAGATCTTACATTTTAAATAATAAAGTTAAGCCGCCTTGATCCTTTTCTCCCTAATAGTGTCAACACTTCTGATGTTTCAACATCAATTTCTCTGTGAATATTAAGCATAGCTAATCCATTCAGCCGATTCTGGCTCATTGTATTTCTTAAATATGTTTTTATTCTTCTTAAAGTAGAAAATGATCTTTCTGTTGTACTGTTTGAAACAGGCAATGTTGAAAATATTTTTAAAAGTATAAAAATAGTTTCAAATAGATTGACATTACACAAGTTTAATGCATCGACTGCATTATGTGGTAATACATGATTTTGACAACGAAATTTTTGGTACCACAAGTCCAACTCAGCTCCTGCAGCATTAACACCATTTTGTGGTATTCATTTTTGTAAAATTCTAATAAATTTAAATACTGTGATTTTTCTGTTTGATTAGGAGAATTTCCAGTTGGTAGGAGGCATTTAAAGCTTTTAATAACATTTTTGTGTTTTAAAAAACGTTCGGTTATTTTATTTACAAAAGAATCTAGCCATGGAATAAAAATGGCACGTCTATAATATTCTTCTTCATTTTTTGCGAATACATTGCACCGTTTGGTTTGATTTTTAGTTAGCCTAGGCATAATTATAGTTATTTCTAAAGCATTAGCAATTTCGTTTGCTTCGTTGAAAATAATTTTAAATTCATTTTCAATATTAGTTCGTATGTCATGAAGAATAGATACTACCACTATCAACATTATTTAAAGCCTCCAAAATATCCAAATCACTCGATTGAAGAATTTTACTGATTGGTAAAGTATAACTTAACAGCTTTTCTAAACATAACAGTGCAATTATAAAACTTGACTGTCGAATCCCACTTAATAGTAAAAACGCATTAGATGATGACTCTTTACAACTCCATGACTGTATTTCTTCTAATGCTGCAACTATAGGTAACAACATTTGTTTCATTATTATAACAGAATCATGGCGTTCAACCCATCTTGGTAGGACAAAGTTGCTTTAATTTCGTTTTATTTGAACCATGAATTGATGTTTCAATATTATGTTGAAGAATATTTTGACGCTTCGGAGTATTAAAAATGTTATATTTTTTCGATAATTCCTAAAGCATTTCTAATTGGAACTACTTCAGCTGCATTTGATAAAGCTAAATTTAAACTATGCGAAAAGCAATGCACGTATATTGCTGTTGGGTATTTATTAGCAATAAGCGCATGCACACCTTTAAATTGGCCACTCATAGAAGAAGCACCATCATACCCTTGTCCACGTAAAAAGTTTAAATCAATCCCACAGTTGTTTAATGTTTTTAAAAGAACGTCTGCCAAGTTTTCACCTGTTGTAGATTGCACAGGAACAAACTTTATAAATTGTTCAACAATTCTGTACTCATTATTTACACATTAATTCAACAAATCGCACACATAAAGAAAATTGTTCTATGGTTGAAACGTCTGTAGTTTCATCAGCCAAGACAGAAAAAAATTTAGCTTTATTAATTTTAGTAACTAATTTTTGAATAATAATTTCATCGCATGCTTCAATAATTTGATTTTGAATATTCCAGCTTATATAAGTAGCATTTTTACCACAAGTTTCAAAATGCTTCTTTAAACTTTCATCGCCTGATTCTATTCTAGCCCTCAATAATGCACGAAAATTTCCTTCGTTTTTCTCGGGCTCTTTTTTTGTATCAAAAACTCCATAATCTCGATGCGATCTTAAAGACAAATTTTGACGTCCACATAAAATCACCGTTTTTATAATTGGTTTAAGTTTTTCCTGGTTCTCTAAGGCTTGTTTTTCTGAATCTTTATCAATTTGTTTATCGATTGGTAACAATTTTCCACCCATAATGTCAATAAATGTATCATATTTTAAAGAAGCATCTTTATGATAATTTAAAAGTAAATGTTTTTCAAATCGTTCTAAAGCGTTTTCCCAATTATTAAAACCCGTCTTTACTAATTGATTAAGTGCCTGTGAAGAACAGTGACCGGCATATGAAGGAGCAAATAAAACACACGTCTTACAATAGACACTATTTTCTAATTTAGAATACGCCAACCATTTATATTTTGTTAACCAAAATCGATTAAATTTTCTGTTTTGTGTACCTATTTGTTGAGCTTTAAAAATATAAACTATTATCTGGAACCCACATATTTTGAATAATGTTAATTTTTTCATGATCACTTATATTTTTGTTTACATACAAAGAAATATCATATTTCGGTACAAAGTTATTACCGTCATTCAGTTGGACATTAGGTTTATTTGATGTAGCTGATGAAGTTGTTGATGTCGTTGATGAAGAGGAATTTTCTAAGGCGATTGGTTTGTTTGAGGTTTCTGACAGTTCCACATTTGTTGTAGTGTTTGACTGAATTTTAAAGTAATTTAATAATGAACCACAACGAGTACGTTTCTGATTCATTGTATTTAATACCACTTATGAAAAATTTATAATAATGAAATAACAAACTCGCGGACAATCAATGACGCCAACTTTTACAGTTCCACGACAATACTGGACGATTATTCAATACAGTGGCGTATCCACAGGGGGAATTTTGGAGATAACCCCCCCCCCGCCACATGGACCTATGATAAGTAGATGAACTTTTATATGAAACATAGGTTTTTCTTAAATATTTTTATATTATTAGAATTTCGACTTGAAAATCATAATTCACTTGTATACATTTATAATAAAAACATAATAATCATATAATATTGATAATATTTAAGTCGAAACATATTCGGGTTTCCCAGGATCTCATTATAATCAGATAGCATTATGACGATTTCTAATGCGTTCATCGAATTGGTCAAGCGATAATAGTGGCGATATTCGTTTTAAATAATTAAAAGAAAATAATTTTTCGATCGACTGATATCTGAGAGATTATCAATAAATAGTCATTAAATAATATACAATATATAATATGCTAACACCACATGTTGTTCCGTACCCGAGCGTATTGCGATATTATTTATCGTGGCAATTGAATTATAATATTAAGAAAATAATATAAAGGACAAGGGTCACCGGTATGCCCGTTATAAAATATATATTATATTATTATATTTAATATTTAATATTATACAGTTTCAATAGTTAATAATTATTTTAATATCAAAATTTAAAGTGGTACCTTATATAATTACAAAAATTTTAGGTCAACTATTTTGGGGGGGGCTTAAGCCCGTTAGCCCCCCTTGAGTGCGCCTTGCTAACAAACAACTGATATCATCGAAACACATCGAGGTACGCACGCACAGTTTTATTCATTGCGCGCAGGTCGACAAAATAGACCACCGTCGGGTACGTGAAGTTTGAACACCCCCTACGGTCGTTATCATGCGACCGCGAGGACACGGGGGTAGTCAACCAGGCCCCCGTCGTTCTAATTGCGACTGGGAACGACAACGACAAGCCCGGCCAGACTCCACGGGTAGACGTGAAGAAACGCATCCGGAAGCTTGATGCTGAGCGTCAATCCAGAACGAAACCGGCGGACGATGAGAACGTCATAGGAACGGCGATGGACGCGGTGGAGGACAGAAATCCCCAGTCGTCGTCCCGTGCGGAACAGACACACACTGAGCTTAGTACAGACTAGCTTAAACCACTGTAGGGATGCCCAGGACCTGTTTTGAGTGTTCGTCAGTACAGAGGGGATCTCGGTGATTACATATGATATGTTATTGTTATTAAAAGTGAATTTTTAGAAAAGGCAATGTTGAAGACTTTCTCCAAGTACACGAACATTAGAATTTGTTACGATATAATAAGATGATATATTATCTGTGTGATTTTCAGAAATATTCATGTTGTCGCTGTCAAGTTGTAAGGGGTGGGAGAAATAGGGCATAAAGGTATCGTTTTTATAAAATATAAATAGAATTATATAGAAACATAGTAATTTGTTTCATTTCTATCAATAAACGATGACGATACTCCCCACGAAGTATTGCCTAACGGCTTACCAGGGGGTGGGTATATTGCTGATTTTATAAAAAAAAGACAAATAAGAAAAAAAACAAATAAATAAAATATAATAAATAAACATATATATATTTAATTGTTACTCAAGAACAAATTTTATTACCTATCTAGATACCAGCAACAATAAATATGAATGAAGCGGAAATCTACCTAAAAACGCGTTTATGGTATAGCACCACATTTACTTTTACCAGTTGACGAAGCATTGGAGATTTTCGAAAATTTCAAAACTCTCCAGTTGAACGTGAAAGGGTAATTTTACAGTTTTTCTATATTTGATTCATATCTAAAATTTAACGGGCCGGCGGGTGCTGTGGATGTCGGATGCTTAGATAAAGGTAGTATACAGCAGTAGTTCCTAATTAGCAATATTATTATATACTTAATCATTGGTCCGCGGAGCCTCTGTTGGAAACTACTGGTTTAGAGTGTTCTTGAACTATTTAAACGTGCCATGCAATATTTACTCAATTCTCTACTCTGAGGGAATTGTCAATTAACAATATTATTAATTTACAAACGCATAATATTATGTCATCCACAAAACATCAACTACACACTATTTATCTTGGACACCAATTTGATATTTGTTTCCTTATTTATTTAAATAGCGTATATGGACCTAGTATATATTTGGCTACCTAATTTTCTACACAGTGTACAACACTGATTGTAATTTGGAAATTGTTTAATATATATATTTTTTTTGGTTATTTTAGAAAATACTTAGTTGCGTGTTAGAAATTGTGTATGAACATTTGTTCATCAATGGATATCTGGAGAATAAACTTGCACCAATTGGTCATCTTTTCGACGACATTATTGAGTATGATCTCCTTTCGTAAGTATTAAAAATATATAGTTTTTCAAAATACGAACAACGCTGTTTATAGTTTATACGATTTGAACTACAATTGATTAGTTTTTTGTTTGTTTTAGGAGCTATCCAGGTTTGGGCGATAATGTGCTCAGTATCATTTTAAATGCACTAAAGGCTGCTCCCGATCATAAAATGTATACTTTCGGAATAACCGCCTTGAACCGATTTAAATGTCGCCTGAAAGATTTATACCAATATTGTTCTGACATTTCAAAAATTGCACATTACAATCAATTCCCACATCATCTCATAGAGGTACATTTTTAATAAAAAATATTTTTTTAATAATTGATTTATTGAGCTATTAACTTTTAAAGTAATCAAGTATTTTACTTTAGCTATTTATACTGTATTATTTTGTATAGTATGTAGAATATGGCATGAATTCATAAGAACCAACCCGGTCTTCGCGATATACTGATTTCGCTGTGGCGAGTGAAATGGTAGCACCACAGAATCCAGTCGTGTCTGCACACTCCTACATTCCCCAGACTATCACCTCTTCCCCAAGCACAACTACATTACCAATTTACGAACTAATTGACACCAATGTCACATCCTCATCCACGCTTAGTAAGACATCGTATAACTTAAACAATGATACTCATTCTGTTCTTTTTTATATTTACACTTGTATGTATTTTTAGCCTAAAGTTGAAGATATCAATATAAATAATTTTAGTTCACTTTGGCGTTTATTGAGTTGGGTAAAACGTTTATCAAACCCCCTGTGTTGATGTTGTGTATTGGATAACTTATATCTTTGACCCAAACAATTATCAAAATAAGGTAAACTTTTTTTTTACAGAATATATATTTTTTCTTTTAATGAACTATAAACTTTTAGAGTAATCAAGTATTTTATTTTATATATTTATACTGTATTATTTGTTTAGTGTGAAGAATATAACATGAAATCGCAACAATTGACACATTCTTCGGGAGATACTGATTTTTCTACATTATTTGAGAACGATGAAACATTATCAAACCCCCTGTTGATGTCCAAAATAAGATAGCTTTTATCTTCAATAATTTAAGCCCTGAAAATTTTCAAACTAAAGTAAACATGTATTTTTTTTTATAAATTATGGTTTTTCCATTATGTTTCAGTAAAAAATAGTCTTAAATTTTCATGTTTAGACGTTTTAAACATTGTTGTCATTTTATGAATTTTAGAGTCAAGAAATTTGATGCATTATTCCCAAGAAATGTTTACCGTGGTTATCACAATATTTACTAACGAAACAAGTTAGTATGCAAAATAAATTGCACACCTTATATTTAAACTTTCTTGAGTATTTGAACAGTGAATACCTGAATTCTTTAGTTGTTTCAGATACATATAAGATGACTAGAGTATATGAAAAAAATACAAAATTAATTTAATCACCAAAATCTACTAATATTAACATTTCGTTTAGGCTTTATTAGAAATGTGCAAAAAAACAGCACGCTCATCTGACAAATCGAAGTTATACAATTTTGGTCACTGGTTGGGTAAAATAACATTTGACAAGAACAGACTGATTTCGTTAGATGAACGAAAAACATTATTGGAAGAATCACTTAAAAAAGGACATCAAGAATTA
The DNA here is from genome assembly GCA_019022885.1 of Schlechtendalia chinensis. Classification (NCBI taxonomy): domain Eukaryota; kingdom Metazoa; phylum Arthropoda; class Insecta; order Hemiptera; family Aphididae; genus Schlechtendalia; species Schlechtendalia chinensis. The sequence goes on from CM032339.1 coordinate 40,064,434, forward strand.
AAATTTACGATGCCATTCATTACCAGAATACTCTATTCGTGTAGTACGAGCACAGTATGTAAACTTTTTTATGTTTCCGTTATTAATTATCTAAAACTATTTGTGTTTATTGCTCTTGTGGTAGATATTTACAAGCAGAAATCCTATTACAATGTCGCTGTTATATGACTTACACGAAATACGTAAAAAACCTAATTTGAAATCATTGATAAAATCAGAAATTAAACAATTATTTGGACATTTAAATATTGAATTGATGGTAAATTCATTTGAATGATCAGTTCTCAAAGAGTTATTTTATCAACATAATCTGTGCTTGTTTCATAGGACGTAAAACCTAAGAACTCTGAATATGTTTTAAACTATGGAGATATAGCCATGAAATTTCATGATCATTATCAACAATTATCATCAAATAAAGGCGTTTTCAAACCGCTACGATTAACTGCCTCCAATATTGCCTGCTCTCACACAAAAGTTTTCCTGAGTAAATGAAACTTGGTATGAATATATATATATGTTTTTATTTATGTTGTTTTTCAAATTTGAATTTTTCTATTACAAATTATTGTAACTATACGATATTTCACTAATGTTTTTATTATGAAATAGACAAAATTATAATTTATATTGGTTTAATATAAATTGTTCTCTACAAATAGGTACAGATTATTTACTCATAATTTTAACATAAGTTGATAACTCAGTGGTTTTTAAAATTCAAACTTCACATGCTTAAAGGAAATTTTGATAAACGATTATTTGATTTTTATTCTAAATATTATTAAAAAATGTATCTCGGCTGGTACGACATTTTCAAACATTAAAAAAGTCATTACCCTTTCTGTGAGGTCACTATTTCTTATTAATAAAATCTTATATAACAGACTGTTTAATGTTCGTTTCAAAAATAGCTATTCAGCATGCTATCCATTTAAAGTAGATGTCCCACAAGGAAGCGATATCGCTCCTTTCTTATATTCTGTATTCACTCAAGACATCCCAAAAATCGTCAACATTTTCTTATGCACGTATATACCAATTCCACAATAATATCAGTGTCTCATGACGATCTACAAATTGCTAGTCAGGGGACACAAAATAACCTAAATATGATTAGCTAATGGGCAAATCATTGAAAACTAAAAATAAATGAAACCAAGTCCATACATGTAATATTCACATAGCTTAATTTATACTACCTTTCTGTCACGTTCAATAATAAAATCATATCATCAGCAAACGAAGTACCTCTGGTTAATATATGATAAACGTTTAACATGGAGCATACATCGAAAAAATTTTAATTAAATTAAAAAAATGTAAATCAGTCAACTCTAGAGTTACACATAAAAACCCTTCTTAAAATCCAAATTATTCTTATCAAAGAATTTTACAATATACAAGTTTATAATTTGGCCAGTTTAACTTTACGGTAATTGTAATTAATAGAATCTACTAAACCAGCAAACACCAAAACCTTACTATCATTTCAGTCAATGTACTTACGCATAATAACCTCTACCCCTTGGTATGTTTTAAACAAAAATAAATACAAAGACCTACCCTTACTAACTCTTAACGATCAGGCCATGACTCACTATACCAAATTCTTTTCAAAACTACAGTTCCATATCAATCCACTAATTAAACAAATTTCCACTGCAACACCGATCCCTAGAAGACTAATAGGGCAATGGCCTAGAGATCTGTTAAATGCATAAGACAAGTATATAATGGCATATTATAATTGATAACCAACAATTTCGGCTGGTAAATGAAACTTTTAATTTTTGAACTATGTTGTATTTGTTTATTTGTTCATTTGTTTGCATTGTTTATTCATGTTGTATATTATAATTTAATTAAAATGTCTAAAGTATTTACTGTTTTTAATTTTATTTAGTAAACATTATGTTGTGTAGCACATACTACTTCTTTACTTCTAAGTACACCAATGGGTTATGATAAAATTTGCTTCTCATTATCAGATATGCCCTGATAGATCGTTTATAGCAGTATACTCGCAGTGAAATCCATTTGTGTTAAGGTGTATACGGTGGTAGTTAAACCTGGATTAAGGTCATATTGGGTATCAGGGCATATGATACTAAATTGGCCCCTCTCAAACATTAACCATGCATTAATAGAAAAAAGGTATTAAACAATTAACTTTACTAAAGACTAATGTAATATGATTTAATTTAAATTTTTAAATTTTAGTATTTTTCTAATATAACATTAATACAGGTTTAAACGATGTAAACTATAAAACAAGATTTTACTTACAAGCCATTTAAATATTATTAAGTTAAGCAATTCTTTGCTGATAAAAACCAAAAATACTAAATTCTATTTTTGAATATTTCACCACAGAATAAATTGAATCAGTATGGATACTGGTAATAATTGACATAGGTTCTTGTGGGACTAAGGTAATTTGAACTAAAGTGCCACCAGTGTCATCGCCAAATTAAGAAGAAAAAATTGTACATAATCCTTTGTACTGAACATTGTTTTTATATTGACTTAAATTATTTATTAAAAATAAAATAAAGTGCCACCAGTGTCATCACCAAATTACGAAGAAAAAATTGTACATAATCCTTTGTACTGAACATCGTTAGGCCACGAATAGGCCACGGGATCGTGGCTCCCAAGGACTGTCCCTCCCACTCCCTTAATCCAGATTTGGTAGTAGTGGTACTTGTTTTTAGTTTTGTTTTAATAACATAACATAATATAAAACGTTACCTACTCTTTTTTCTATTATTATTTTTTAAGACAATTTACAATCTGTATAATAGTTACAATATTTAAATTTGATGACATTTATTAAAACAAATTATAAACTAGTATGAACAACAAGATGAGTAAATTATCCATTGGTAACATAACATAATATAAAACGTTACCTACTCTTTTTTCTATTATTATTTTTTAAGACAATTTACAATCTGTATAATAGTTACAATATTTAAATTTGATGACATTTATTAAAACAAATTATAAACTAGTATGAACAACAAGATGAGTAAATTATCCATTGGTAACATAACATAATATAAAACGTTACCTACTATTTTTTCTATTATTATTTTTTAAGACAATTTACAATCTGTATAATAGTTACAATATTTAAATTTGATGACATTATTAAACAATTTAAC
>CM032339.1:40068103-40105103 GCA_019022885.1 Schlechtendalia chinensis
AAAAACATTTGAACACCTGACCTGATAGTTAAAATAATAATTATATTTTTCATGATTAATGCAATCATAATTGATGAACAAAACCAATATAAAAATAAATAAAATTACCAAAAAGTAAAACTATATTTACCAAAGATTTTAATTTTAGAATGTTAACCCAAAATGTAATATACAATAAGGTCTTGAGATTCTTATATTGTATTATTACTAGGGTCCAGATTTCTATGCGAATTCATAATTCTTCTACAATTCGTTAAGAATAATTTTTATAAAGTTGTTGACATTTTATAATGTGTAGAGTCTTGTTGAATACCTTTGGATTTACAAGAGGTAAATGATATATAATAATCAGTGAATAATGTAACGAATATATTGAAAAGTATTCGACAAAATAAAACGCGGGGTAACACGTGTGTACGACTAGGAGCGTAGGTTATAGATTATTCATGGGGGATTTTGACTTTCAATTAATAGTATAGGCTTGCATAAAATAATTTTTTTATTTTATTATTTATATAAAAACCCCCATTTATAAAAAAATATCTTGTCGATTGTCGTCGACGTGTTCTTACCGCGAACATGTACTTTTATGAAAACTGACGACTGTTTGAATCGGATTTTTTTATCGTTATTGCCGTCGATGTCTTCTAGTTTATCGACGGAGTTTGCGATTCAGCGTATTCGAATCCCCGCCTGGTAGTTTATACAGCTGGCGGCGATGAACGCATGGGAATATGTCGAAATATAAAAATTGTAGCGTACTTAAATATAACGTCAGTCAATAATATATGTTTTTTTTATAATGGCGGTTAAAATGTTGTATAAACGTAGACGCATTGCGTATGATTTTTATTTAATAATACTATGGTCTTTGGGATACAAAAAGTATTGTCATATGTCTTACGTGCATCTATGTAGAATCTTTCGAGTTGAAACATATAACAATATCAGTATTTTGCATTGAAAAATTTATACGTTTTTCTTAGTAAAGAAAACTAGTAACTTTTGTAGAGATGTACAATGAAATGCGTTTCTTCTCCGCTCAATGAATTTCGTGAGATAGACAGCGATCGGTGGATGGGCAAGATGGGCGACCCATTTTCGTTTAATTCACACAGTCAGGTATGTGGTATCCTTTATAGTCCATGATCATTTAGTATAAAACAAAAAAAATATAAAAAGGGTAACCCCTTTCAATAAGATAATAATAACAATAATATCATGCAAGTATAAAATAAGTTTATACCTTTTTGTCGTCTCGAAGATTTGCCTGTCACGGATTTCAACTCTTGCGGACAATTTATTTATTTTTATTGATTAAGGTAATAATTTGTAAATCAAACAGAATAAGAAATGAAAGGTAGGGACCGCGCCGCCTTTGACTTGATGCAAAGTCAGCGCCAAGAAATAAAGAACAACTCAAAAGGTGATTTCCACGTTGTAAGATATTTGAGGCGCCTAATTTCGGAAAAACCGATCTGTTGAGTCGTTCTTTTAAGTATGCGTATACTCTTAGGTAGACAGAGACGGTCTGTCTGTCAAATGGACTGTGACGATCTGAGTGCCCTCCTGAAAGCTGGAGGGTGTATGTTTATCGATATATTTGAAGGACATATACTAAAATTTCGGTCGCACAAGGTTATCGCTTATTTATTTTTCCATTTTCCTGCGAATTTTGCGCAGTCTAAAATTTGTTCGTAAGTGTCACAAATCTGCTGCGACCTTTGTGTGTCACCTGATTAAATATGTGTGTATCGTCTCGTTCTTTCTTCTTTATCTCTTCTTCTTTTTTATATATTTACTATTCCTGTTATCGATATAATATTATTTTTGTTGTTAATTCTAAATTGTTATAATATTAAAAATCAAATTGAAGTCAATAGCGAATTTCACTATAGAACTGAAAGGTTTTAGGTGTATTATACTAATATATAAAATACGCATTAAATTAATGTTTAATATAAAAATTACGATAATTGTTATTCCTATAGGGGATTTATGATCGGTTTTCCGAGAATATTTGAGTTCTAATATATTAATTAAAAATAAAATAAAAAATTGTTCATAATAAAAAACTAATACAGAAATAGTATTGTTTAATATTACAAAATCATTTCCAAATAATTTTTGTTATGATATGAGAGTATGTTATTACATGTATTTAGTTAAGTATAATCAATAAAAGTTTATTTTTTATTACATGGTTTCAGTTATGATATGAGTGCATATCATTACAATTTACAAGACTAGACGGCGTGCAAAGTTTGCCGAATAACGTTATCGTTGCATGCAAAAAAAAAAAAATCTGGTGACTTTTCGTCGACGGTGTTTTTCTTGCGTTTGTTAGTTTTAATTAAAAATTTAACGATCGTACGAATCGCACTTGACTGCCCTATTACACGTCGACGGTACTTAAATGTTTCGTCGCCAGAAATAAGCGAATCGGCATTGGTCGCATCCCGCCTGTTGTTATAAAAGCCTGAGGCGGTGGACGCGTGCAAATTTGCCAAATACGATATCGGTAGCATGCAAAAAAAAAAATATGGTGTCTTGCCGTCGACGTGTGTTTTCTTGCGATTGTTAGATTTTAATAAAAATTAACGATCGTACGAATCGCATTGACTGTCTTTACTACAACTCCGAAACGTACTAGTATTTCGCCAGAAATGGCGATTCGGCATTGTCGCATCACTGCTTGGATTGTTGTGCATCCCAAAACGTGGATGCTTGCAAATTTGCCGAAAAACGATCGTAGCATGCCAAAAAAAAAATAGGGTGTCTTGCCGTCGACGTGTGTTTTCTTGCGTTTGTTAGTTTTTAATAAAAAATAACGATCGTACGAATCGGACTTGACTGTCATACTACACTCGACGGGGATTAATGTTTTCGCCAAAATGGCGAATCGGCATTGTCGCATTACCTGCCTGGTTGTTGTAAGCTCGTGAATGTTGACCCAAATTTGATGAAGTCCAAATATTTTGAAATGCGTAATTTATGTGCCTCTTATATATGGTAAGGATTCGCTCACTATCATAACTGAGATCATGTAAAGAAAATAAACTTTTATAGATTATACTTTAGCAAATGCATGTTTCATAACATAGACGTTCATATCATAACAAAAATTATTTGGAAATGAATTTGTAATATTTAACAACTACTTCTGTATTAGTTTTCATTATGGACTACTTTTTTAGTTATATTTTAATAAACATATTAGAACTCAATTTTTCTCGGATCACCGACCATAAGTCGGTTTACAATTTTAGTAATTTTATAATCACATTTAATTTAATGCGTATTTTATATATTCAGTATAATACACTTAACACTTTCAGTTCCATAAGAGAATTCGCTATTTGACTTCATTGTTTATTAATATAATACAATTAATTGAACCAAACACAAGAATATTATACCGATAAAAAAATAGTACATATAAGAAAAAAAAGGAAGAAGAGAAAAGTAAAAGAACGAGACGAATTCACACAATTTAATCAGGTGAACACAAAGGTCGCAGATTAGTGACACTACGAACAAATTTTTAGACTGCGCAATTTTTCGCAGAAAATGGAAAAATAAATAAGCGAAAACCTTGTTGCGACCGAAATCTTAGTTATATGCCTTCAAAATATATCGATAAATACACCCTCTCAGCTTTTCAGATGGCACTCGAGTTCGTCACAGTCCAGTGACAGACAGAACGTCTCTGTCTACCTAAGTATAACGCAACTTTCATCAAGAACGCTCAACAGATCGGTTTTCGAAATTAAGGCGCCACAAATTTTCTTACAAACGTGGAAAATCATCGTTTTTTGATTTGTTTTTATTCTTAGCGAACACTTTTGCATCAATCAAAACGGCGTCCCAACCGTTCATTTTCAGATTCAGTTTTGAATTACAAGTTATTACCGTAATAATAAAAAAAATTGTTCCGCAAGAGTTGAAATCCTAACAACGAATGCTTCCTAGAGCGTAAAAAAGGAAATAAACTTATTTTAGTCTTAGCATAATATTATTGTTATTACATCTTAATGAACAGGCAAGGGACGGTTCTCGAATTCACACCCCTGACTAGTGTTGAGTTTAAAATCATTGCTACTCTCTATTATTTTTTCCTTTCACCATTTAATGTTTTTAATTCATGTTTTATATTTTTTTGTATTACTACATATTCTAATGACAAGAAACATATAATAGATTTTTTTTACATTGTGTTAAATATTTAGTAATAATGTAAATGATATGTTTCACCAGCATGTATGTGATTTTATTGTTTCGAGAAAAAACACTTGAGATCATTGCAAAGTTTCCAATGAGTAACTTTGCGAGAGCTTGCTCACCGATGTTCCGCGTGAAGAAGATCTACAAAACATATGTTTCTACGAGCAATCTTTTTCGTCAAAAATTGATACAGATAGGATGTGGGCAGTTTCGTTTCTTTACGATTGTTCACGAGTCAGGTATTATTTGGTTTCTTTTTACAGTCGGTGTCGTGTTAATTTACGAAATTTGATATTTAAGGGTTTTTGCCTGACAACGCGTCTAAGAGCGAGTTCGTTATACCATTTGTGCGACCTAGGATCGATGAAATTTTGTTTATCTGTTAAATAATTATAGTAGTTTGTAACAACCCTTCAATCGACTTTGTAATTTTATAATATGTACTGATAATTTCAGTTTCTCTGATCACTGTCGTCAGTTACTCTTAATTTCGTCGGAATTCGTGAAGCAGAATTGTCGCACAATTGCCGGAATGGCTGTACAGTTTCGCCGTGGTGGGTACGCTGCAAAATTGTTGGAATTTGAAGGACAGTATCGACGCGCATTTTTGTATTGTATTTTTTTTATTTTTATTTTGGCATATAAGTTATTGTATTTTATGTAACCGAAGGGGCAATATGATATTACAAATCTTTTTATAAATAATTGTATGATCCGTGGGGATACAGAGGTTATATTGTCCTAATCTGACAAACAACTATGTAAATTTGAATGTCTTTATTAAACATTTTTTCAATATCATCATTTTTGTACAGGTAAATTATTGTTAACACGACTCAAACGTTGATAACTCGATTAGTTGATCTACGATAAGTAATCCGTTTCTCCTCGCGATGGACCTCACCGGTAGACTACGCTCGGATGTGAAGCAATATTTACAACACTTAACGATTTATTCACTAGTCAGGTAAGTGGTTTTACATTTACGATTGATACATTTTACCACACACGTAATCTTGAAAAATCGCAGGCGACCTGCCTACGAGCGTGATCGTCCCTTTTCGCTATCGTGATACGTCAAACGATAATTGTTTGTTACGGCGAATTCTCGGATCAAATTTGTCCTACCACCACTGTGTCGATGTTTTTATTTTTGCCGCGCTAAACAAATGTCTCAATGGGCGTACCAGGAATATTTAAAAGGGGGAGAAATAAATTTGAAATCACTAAAATGGTTACCAATACATACATGCACACACACACACAACACACACACACACCACACACGTTTTCATATATTTATTATTATTATTATTATTATTATTATTATTATTATTAATATAATTTATTATTATTATAACTGTTAATTGTTAATGTATTTGTTATTTGTTGTTGTTGTTGTTGTTGTTGTTGTTTTGTTGTGTGGTTGTTGGTGGTGTGGTGTGGTTGTTGTTGTTGTTGTTGATTGTTTCTTATTAGTATTATTAGTATTATTATTATTCTTTATTATAACGATGCCTGTACTTCGTCGTATGATCGTTTGCCAGGATCGTGTATATGATAAATGAAATCAAGTGGTAAACATGCCTACTCGACCTATTATGTGTATTATAATTTTATAATATCATATACTTGCATATACTATGTTGAATACTGTGTATAAATGACTGTAAATGGATAAGCACCACATGTATTTACTAACGAACCCTGTTTGCGGTAATATTATACACTAATTATGATTGTAATAAAAAAATAGAGAGTTGTGAGAGAGAAAAATAATGTATTTGTTCATACATATATGGTTTAAGAGCATGGCAATGACAAAATTTCGATTCTTTTAAGTGTGTCTATACCTATAAAACGTACTTTAAAAGCACCAAGAATTATACACCAGGTGTTAATATTATTACCCATGATGGGCGTGAAGAATTGTGTTAAAAACAATTCATACTATTGTCGTTTTTGACATTGAATGTACTCGTTGGTCTGCAGGTATTGTTTGCGCTGGTGCAAAGAAATGACAATTTCGATAAAAAAAAATCACAGACAGAGTTTGCATAACTCGATAAATACTTGAAAAGGTAAATAATACTGTACTAGATCTACCTAAATTTAACGTTCTCAGAGAACAATTGAATGTAATGGGAGAACTAGAGCTTTTGTGTGTGTAATGTGTGTGTGTGTTTGTGTTAAACTTTTAAAAATAGTATCATACATGCGTCCATTTAAATGAGATATCCATGTCATTGAATAAGTCTTCAATGAAAGGATCAACTAAATAGTACAATGTAACTTGAAGCTTATCGCAGACATTTGATTTAAATATTTAAGAAATATTCCACCCGAACTCGTAAAGTGTACTCTTGGTCCAAGCGGTTGTCTTGGGAATTCCGGCATCACGAAATGTGTCTGATCATCACCGGATCGCCAACCGAGCTCGCAGTTCGTTGAGTGTGCGTTCGTCATCTGAACGTGCTCGTACGCGGTTTCCAATCATCTACTTCGGTCCGTGCTCCCGCGTCAGCGAAAGGATTTCGAGATACGCACGATGATTCGTCTGACACCCAGCCAACTCTCTCGCCCGCCCGACTGGACAAACGTTTTTTTGTCGGGTCCGTCGACTTCTTGATTTGGAAAGATCACCTGCTGAGACGATTCCCACTTGACGGGCCAAGTCCTCGGTAACATGCTGATGACCTATCTTGGACCTTGCCTGATTCTCGCCGCTTTCTTCGTTTTTGAATTTTTTATACTAAAAAGCGCGGGTTGCACTCAACTGTTTCCGTCGTCCGCGTCACTTTCTGATGGAGCGGGTGTGACACGAATTTTTCCCACTTTTCTCCACCAGCGCCGTTCGTACGTCTTTGCTATCGTCGACAATCCTCTCGATGAGACATATTGTCGTCGTCCCACGACGAGCGAGGACACAGCTCACGCGTTGCCTCAGTTCTTGTTACGGGCGGTCGCGAAATTCCTCCATGCGATGCCGCCGCTCTTTGTACAACGTCCTCCGTCGCATCAATAACATCTCCCCACTAAACCGCCGTTGAAACTCTACTACTTTACGTCATGGTGAAACGGTATCGAAATGTTTTTAATTATTTTCGTCCACCATCGCGTCATCTTAATATTGTTCGTCCCCCCAGCGTCTATCGACGAGACGTAGTTGTTGTTTGATCAATGGAACATTGGACCAACGCGTTCCTGTAGACATTTTTCGCGTTTCTCTAAGCTTAGTTTAACTAATTTAATTATATAAACGACAGCAAAAAACTTAACGCGACTGTGTGGATATCATTCATATGAATTAAACGAAATTACTCAAATTAAACAACATCGGTTTCCAACCGCGTATATTGACACGCAAACACTAATTTTTGATTGTTTATTTTATTATTAGGCCAGCGATAATGTAATAGTACAAACCGATTTTGACAAACACACGTGTAGAATAAAAGTCTTCGGCGTCCGGACAATTGATTAAGATCGCTCGCGCGCGTTCGTACGTCTGCCGAGAAGCGCGACGGCTGCGTATTATGGCCGGCGCGTGCCAAACAAAATTAATACTGAAGACGGTTTCGCTCTGCACTCTGTTTCTCCTCGGCCATGTATAGCACGTGGTTACGTAAAATGATTCGAAAGTCAACGGGAATCAACACGAGGCAAAAAAAAAAACCGGTGATTATGAACTGTTTAATTGGGTCTTAAAACGTTTTGCGCCGAAATTCGATAATTCCATAGGTTTAGTTTTGATTTGAAACACTTTCCGTTCGAACAGAGACCGCAAAGCAACAAATGTTGTTTTGCGATAATTCTTTTCGGATGTTCGGTTGGTAAACTACAAGCGTTTTCGCGGAAAAAAAGACAAATGTAACGCTCGCGCGCGCACATGATTTTTAAATGATATTATAGTATTCTGTTGTGACTTGTAGTCGCAAAAAAGAAATAATTGTTTCACCTATGTTCAAATAAATCTACATATAACAACTTTATTTAAACGAAATTGTTTTTTAAACTAAGATCGCAACATTTTTAACCACTGTTACTTCCTGGGTACGGCGATTGACATTGTAATAAAAATTTCCCCTGTTTGAAATGTTACATCTTAAATTATATTTGATTACAATATGAAATCAACGCCACGTTTATAAATGATCCAACTTTATAAATCCACATAAAAAACTCTGAAACGTTATCGAACAGAAAACCTTTTGAAAGCTTCAACAAGGTATTATTATATGTTTGGTTGACCATAGTCATCGTTAATCAATTCATTACATTCGTTAATTATAAGTCCGAGAGTAGTTTAAAAATTTTTAATGACCGCATACATGAACACATCGATAAGTTTTTTTCTTTTCATTTAATAAACGATATTACGATTTTCTGCTTTTTTTTTTGCATAAAACCAAATTTGATATTATATATTTTATAAAATATAACAAACCACCATAACGAATGTGAGGAGAGAGAGTCCATTTCAGTGATAAAACCCAGCGTTCATTATTTATTTCATTATTTAATATTATTTTTTTTCTTCAGTTTATAATTATAATAATGGGATGTTTAAACAGCGTGCAAACAGATCTTACACCATTTTCTTCTTCGAGTCGATGAAAGGGATTTCAAGAAGTTTAATTGGATGCAGGTTCAGCGATTTAAGGGTTTTGAATGAGTTGTTAATTTGGAGTAAATAATTTTTTATAGTGTTTTTCGCGGCTAATTGATTTACTGACCTCCATTTTTAAATCAGTTTGAAGTGTCAATCAGATACATACCATATGGCAGAAAAATAACACGTAACGTTAATGGAAGTGGAATGCTTGTAAGTACGAATTTCGGATGGTTAAGCACATTCCTAAATTTATATTACATAGACCAAAGAAAGTCTTAATAGGGGTTCGTAGACTGAGAATTTTTTTTTTTTTTTTTTTTGACTAGTTTTTGATATGAGTGTTAGAAAAGTAATAATGAATGTTATGATAACCTTTCTATTGATATGATTTTGGGCGCCCTGAGTCAATTTTTTTTTCCAAATAAACACCTAGATATTTAAAACTTCGAATGATAACGACGAATCGGATCTTTGGAATTGGATAGAGGAGTTACCGGAGTTTTTTAGTTTGAATGGAACGTATACAGATTGTCTGAATTTAATAATTTCCCATTAAATAAAAAGTTTCACAATTAAGTTTAAGTGTGTTTGTGGAAATAATTTAAAAGTTTCCTATTGGGTAATTTTCCAGGTGCAATATTGGTGTTCGTAGCCTCAGTCGCGATAACATAATAAATATTAAAAAGATCAGAAAGAAGGTTAGGCAATAATTTTAGTATCATGATGATACAGTAATTAACATAACATTTTATGACAGTACAAAATTTCTAATATATTTCTTATAAATAATATTTTATTATCAGATCCCTAAACTTAGGTAAGTAATAATTTATATAGTCATTATTAAAATGAATTTATTCATTACAATATAAAAAATCAATGCTACGTTTATTTATAAGAATAACAGGATCACACCGAATCGAATGCTCTACTAGATCGGTATAAACAGCGTACGCCTTGTTCATTCTTTTGGACAATAACGATCACATTTATGAGATAGATAAACTGGTACAAGTAGTTTATAGAATGATAAAAAATTATACAAACATACAGAAAGAAAGACGTTCATTTTTTTTTAAAACAAAAATACTCCTTATTACAAAACTTAGATTATACGTTCGCGTGGTCAGGAATGAAATCATATTCGTGTTCCACCCGACTCTAAAGTGTACTCTTGGTCCAAGCGGTGTCGTGGGACTTTCCAGGCAACTACAAATGTGTCTGATCACACGGATCGACCAACCGAGCTCGCAGTTTCGTTAATTATAAGAGTATGCTTTCGTCATCTGGAAAACGTCTCTTATGCGGTTTCCCCACTCATCTATTTCGCGACTCCCCGTGTCCAGCGTAGGGATTCGGGATACGGAACGAGGATTCGTGTGCTGGATACCACCAGACTCCTCTCGCCCGCCGACTGGAACCAAACTTTGTCGGATCGTCCGACTCCTATTGGAATATAACGCGCTCTGACACGATTTTCCCACTTGAGGCGGGCCAAGTACTCTCGGTATACATCTGATGTCTATCTTGGACTTGGCCTGATTTCCTCGTCCGTTCTCTTCTTCTTTTTGAATTGTTTTATTACGAAGACGCTCGGGTGCCCCCGACTGTTTCGTCATCCTCTTCACTTCTTGGAGCGGCTGTGACACGAGATTTTTTTCACTTTTCCCTCCACCAGCGCCCCTTTTTTTCGTATGCGTCTTTGTTATCGTGGCGAAAAAATCCCTTCGGATGAGACTATTGTCCTCGTCCCAGACGACGGAGCGACGGACAACTGCTGCACAACGTTTGCCGTGCAGTTCTTCGTTACGGCGGTCGACGAATTTCTACCATCGATGGCCGCCGCTTTTTTTCGTTCAACGTCCTCCGCGCCTCGATACACCGTCCGACACCGCGGTTTGTACTCTTACTGTTTTTCTGCGTCATGGTGAAACGGTATCGACATGTTTTTTAATTATCTCGTCCACCAAGCGTCTTCTAATCTGTTCGTTCCCCCCAACGTGATCCTGGACGAGGCTTATTCTGTTGTTTTTGAATCAAAGAACATTGACCAACGCGTTCCTGTAGACATTTTCGCGTTCTCTAAACTTTGTTTAACTAATTTAATTATATAAACGTCAGCAAAAATTAACGCGACTGTGTGTATCATTCATATAATTAAACGAAAATTACTCATATTAATAACAACATCGGTTTCCAACCGCGTAAATGACACGCAACACTATGATGATTGTTTTATTTTAATTATTGTTAAGGCCATATAAAATAATGTAGAGTACAAACCGATTTTGACAAACACACGTTGAGAATAAAAAGGTGATATCGGCGTTTGCCGGCAATTGATTAATATCGATCGCGCGCGTTCGTACTATTAATCCGTAGCATATTTTTCAAAGGAATTATTATACTATATTATTACTTTTATAAGAACAATGTGTATTGGGCTTTTATTCGGTCGATACGAAACACACGGTTGTTTGTGGTTTCGCTCGCTTATCTACGTCGCCGATAAATTTTTAATTAAGTTTGCCTGTCAACAATTGTTTTTCTATTCTCGACCGTCACCAGTGACGTTGCCCTATTGTACGTTGCCGGTCGTCATGTCGCCGTCACCGGGCGGCAATCGGTTTACCCCCCTCGCCATAATAATCCGCCAACCCATCATTAATATCGGTAAACCGACATTCGCAAGAAAATAAATTAATCCTCGCCTACGTTTCGCCTACTGCACTGAACCCGTCAACGAAATCCAAAACGTCCTATTGAGACACAAAATAGCCCATCTTCTTCTCTCAACCCACACATATCAATTCCACCGCCACCATGGAACATCATGAAGTGAATAAACTTGCACAATGTGCCCGACCAACTTACATCCAACTACAAGGGCCCGCTCCATATCATTATCACTTCTCATGACAATAAGAATACATGGTAATTTACATCCCTCAAGCTTGGTTAAATGGTTACAAAAAACTTACAACGGGGTAAACAAATATCACACTATTGCGCACACAGAATTAAAATATCTTTGATTCGATTATATCGTCGAATACATGTCTCGTCTTCTTCATGGTTGTTGAAAACGATTATGTTGCTTCCATAACCTAGATCACTTATTTAAGTCACGATGTGATCCGTCCTTGATCTGTGTGGGTCACAGAGACGATTTTTGGGAAGATTGAATGCTGTCATAAGGTTGTCGAATTTCGACGCATTAATATTAAGCGTAGATCATGAAATAATTCCTTCTAAACTCGTTGAATAAAGATTTTTATCACCAAAACTCCCTGAAAATCTCAGGGATTTTTCAATGTTATTCATGATGGTTCCTTCTCCCATATTCGTTCACCCTTACCGTTCAGTGTAATGCACTGCCTCGGTTTGGCCATACGCAAAAATATTGCCGCAATGCAAACAAACGAGTAGTTATTGCGGGTGACTTTAAACCCTTGCAATTGATGCATGTGAATATCGTCAAACTCATCGCCTCAATTGTTTTAACTGCAAGTCTGACCACGTCGCCGCTGACAGATTTCTTGTCCTAGAGTGGACTAACTCACAAGGACATCAAAAGAATTATGGCAGTAAAACAAAATCATATGGTCAGAAGCAGCCCAAATCACACGGTCTGGAATCGTTCACAAGGCCAAAACATATGCGATATCTCGAATTCCAGTAAAAACAGAAACAAAAATACTTTTCATGTACAGGAAGCCAGATCTCCTCCCCTTACTCTCTCATTTCCTCTTCTTTCAGAATTCCCCCATCCTTAACAATGAATAAAAAAAATAAAAAGATTTAACTCCAATAAATTTAAAACACCTCAGTATCCCACTTCCTTGCCAACAGAACATTTCCTCTCCATCCCCCCAACGGATGTTTCTTCAATTTTTGCTGATCACCCTACAAATAAAATTTCTGTAGCTGGCCTGATCAATTCCTTACGGAAAAGATCACTAGTTCTCTTCTCCCAAGTGTCTGACGAACAATTTCATTTCTCCTACCATTTTAAAACATAAGTGAGTCTTCACTTCTCAAATCTTTTAACCCAAATTCCGATGACGACGATACCTACTAATAATTCACCCTTTTTATTATAAGCCTATTCCTATTAAATCTATCATGCTATTATAAAATTCTTCCAATGGAATGTAAAAAGCGTTCGCTCCTGTTCCTTGGATCCTAGCCTCACTTCCCACTCCAGAATAGTGTTCCTTCGCCTAATATCTGAAACTTGGCTCGGGCCGAGTCAAAAGATTCCTCATTACCATTTTTCATCTCATCCGTTCCGATCGGGTGGACGTTATGGTGGAGTAGCCATTGCCGCCCACCAGTCCCTATCCAAATCAGAGAGATCTTCATTGATGTTACAACTAAAAATACTTACAAAGTCACCTAATATGACTTGGGTTGGCATTGAGGCTTTTAACAACCAAAAAATCCCGCTTAAAAAACTATGGACCTTATAAATTTCCTCCTTCCGCAACCCACCGACAGCATTAATTGAAAAAATTTTTAAGTCTTGTAGGACATAATACCATATTCGGTGGCGATATAAATGGCCAACATCCTGCGTGGTACTACCAGATACAACCAAAATCCATCGTGTCATATCATTTATTCTGTCATTTCCAATTTAAAATCTAAGTCTGTCCCTTATTCCGGGGTCCCACGCGTGTCAATTCGACCTCCCTTTCCCAATACGGCAGTTGACATACGATTTCTTCCATTACGCTATCCTGGACGCTTTCTGTATCCTCTCGAAGTTTTCCTCATTGAAGCATCCACTTTCCTGTGATAATTGAACATGCAGCTTATCCCAAACCCTCACGTCTTCCATGTGACTCAAGCACCTCTTCTTCCAGATACAATTTTTCTAAAAAAGCCGATTGTCTCTTTTTTTCTCTCACTAGACTCCCTCATTGATGTATTTAGAGCTTTCTTCCTCTTCTTTAGTAATTACAATAACTTTGTTCCATGCTAACTGGTGCTTCTCGAATTGGCCATCCCATTAAAAAACCGTCTCGTAAATTCTCCCCTCATCCTCCCATCTGGTGGAATGCATCCTGTTCTGATACCAGATAAAAATCGTCAACAGCATTCAGAAAATATAGGTCCACGGATCCATTCATGATTTCCTTTTCTATCAAAGAATCAACTGCTATACCAAACGCGTTTTCAAAAACTTCCAAAAGTTAATTTCTGGGCGCAATTTCGTTTCCACTCTTAAACCAGTCCCCTCTCTCCAACGATTTATGGTCCTCGGCACGCCAAGAAATTTTAAAAAAGTGTCAACCATAAATCACCTCCCTACCGAGGAATGGTTCCCGTCATTTCGTGACAAGGTTTCATCACCTCCATACGTTCCATCTGTCAAGAAGCATGTCCATCTACCTTCCTATTCCAAACAAATTTGACCCCATCACATATTCCTCTCCCTCCTTTCCTCCTTAGGAAGCCTTTCTTTTGCTATTCTTCACGTTTCCTCTCTTGTTTCCAGGGTCTGATGGTATATCCGTCATTACTCTGCAAAACATTTCCAAAAAAGCTCTCATCTTTTTGTTGCGTATCCTTTACGACGGATGGATTTCGGCATTACCCATATTCGTGGAAACAATTCCATGTTATTCTCCATACTCAACCTAACTCTTCTCCAACGCTTTTAGACCTATTGCTTTATCGTCAGTTCTGTAAGGGAACGAATACATAATACAAATTCGCATAATAAAAATCTCGCCTCTAAGTCCAATTATTTATCACTCCATTCTTCGACTACAACGATATGACAACCCCGATAACTTGTCTTTCTTACCCTTCCTGACGTTACTATTTCTCCAAATTTTCTTGGTTATGCTCGCAACAGATCTGCCTCGTCGTCCAACACATTGGTTGAAAACCTTGTTTTTAATAACAATTTTCCTTCAATCCAATTTCCCTAATGTCCTCTTCCCGTCCTTACTGATGGCTCACTTTCCTCTATTCAGCGTCCGGTTTTCCGTTTTTTTTTTTCCCCTACACTCAATGTCTCTTTTTGTGACAAACTTCATCTCGCTTTTTCCTCGTCTTTTACTGCTGATGTTACGCCAACATAAGTGCCTTTAAGAAAATTTTGAGGGTTCTCCTCCTCGTTAGAACATAATAATATTTTTAATTTGGAACTGACTCCCCCCCCCAATCTTGCCCATCCTTGCTATTTCTTCAAATCCATTCAATTCTCTTTATCCCCCCTTGTCCTTCTCATTAAATCTCTAATATACCGTCTCAGTATTAGCAAAAAAAACATGTACAATTTTTATGGGTACCTAGCACCATGTAAAGGTATCTCAGAAATGAACGAGCCGACTGCCCTAGCATTTTCCACTAAAGACTTACTCAATATTCTCCTATAAAATTCCCGCGTCAATTCTTTCTTTTCAATTTATCACAAACCTCCTTCACATAGCATGGAAGCCAAATGGTCCTCCCTCTCCATCCAATTTTTACCTCTTGGCATAGGATCAATCTGTCCCACCATCCTCTCAAGCCATGGTTCCTAGGGCTTGGATATTCCTAAGCATATCTATTCATTCATTTTCCCCGCCTTCGCAATCGGACACAGCTTACCGCCCCCACCTCGCATTTTCCATCTTTCTTTAAATTCATCCCCCCTATAAGCCCACTACAACCAAGAGGAGGCATTCTGTACTTCACAGCCATATCGTTTTTAATGTCCTCCTCTCTCCGCGACAGACACCAACTGTTCCTTATCCTGTATTCTCTAGGTTTCCCCACGATCCTAATCCATCCCATATTCTCAACTCCCTTTCCCCTATCGTCATTTTTCTGATCGTTAAATTTTATCCTTAATGTCTGGCTTCCTATTTAGTTCACTGGTATAATATATTTGTAAGCATATATCTGTATATATATAGCAGTTTTATTCTTTCTTTCTTTACAATTTACTAATTACAAATTCCTAATAACTGCATTGCTATAATGTATTTTTTAAACAAAGCAAAAAAAAAAAAAAGACAATGTAGGAGGGGGGCATGTTTCCATAGACCGCTATTGATTTCTGTTTTATTGTTCGTTTGAAATACTGCAAACGTTAAATTTATTGCACGATAAAAAATAAAATAAATACCGTTTAAAATTAAAGAACAACCGTAGGAAATCATCAACAGTTACGAGTCTAATATTAGCCTAATTATTAATGAAAATATTAACTCCTGATGATTAATAAGTGATTGACTTTCGATGTGTAAAATGATCATGTTTTTGTAAAATACGCGATTAATATCGATGAACGATTGGTTTTAAATTTTTTTCCATTTCGTCGCAAAATACAAACGCGCGATCAAGTCGAATTAGACATTTTTGAAAGTACAGAAAAACCCAATCGGAATAATTTCGGCGCGACTAATACGGTTATGTTCCAAAGTTCCACGAGTTGTCGGCATAGACCTATGCTTTCGATTTCGATCGTTGAACTGGAATTCTGTAATCGCAGGGTCCGTTTTCGAAATGAGTTTAATTTGTCGTCTTGACCGTTATCCTAAAGAATATAGACGTATAAATACGGACCGTTCGGGTCGGGCAACATCGCGTTGTACGAAATCGGTTTAACGTTGTAACATAACAATTGCTTTATCGTCGTCTTATTGTCGCTTCGCGTGGAATATGACCGCGAAATGTCGATAAACGTTATTCGAATTCCGCAAAACGAATGGCGTCCCAAGAATCCCTTTTTTCAATACGAATTGCGTCCCGATAATATTTACAACTACACAAATTGGCGTCCCCGATAAATATTTACAACTACACTAATTGCGTCCCGATAATTTTTTTGAAACACTTCCAATGCGTAATAATTTTCAATAATTTATGAAAACCAAAATTATAACCGATTTATGAAAATTATTGTTTTATTTTTTTCACTGATCATAAAAAAACGTCACTCACAAAGTGAAACACATATATTAACTTTAACAATAATTTATAGTAGAAACAGAATAACAACATTTTTCAACGAGGACAATCGAAAGACAACTAACCGTAATACATTATATCATAAGTACTCATAAAGGTCGTATCAAATAATTGAATTGAGATTAAAATCATCAGATATATATTTTGAAATCTGATAATCGGGACGCAATTAGTCTAGACGTATTAGAAAAACCGGGAACGCAATTAGTATGTCAACTTAATGCTATTTTTACCATCGTGGACGCAATTCGTATGCAGCCCTCGAATTCGAACGATATTTTAACTGAGACGAAAACGTATTTTAACCGTTCTTTATGGGTTTCAAAAATATCGTTTTGTCAAAAAAATCGGCTCTTTGGTAAATATCTTAAAACGAGTACGCGGAACTAGCACTGCGCAAACGGTTATGTGTTTCCAAGCTAGCGATTTCCGTCACGTAGTTATGTATACTTTGAAAACCTAGTCATTTCTCCGGCTTCCGCGAGGGCATCAAACCACAGGCGGTAAACTATTCGAAAACAACGTTACGCCCATCCCTTTATTTCTCTTCGAAACTACGAATGATATCTCCATGACGTACACTTCAATGCCATAAGTATACGGATTTGTTTGGAGTCTTCACACATTGGTACAAATCACGTTTTGTAATGGTTTGAACTCAAAAATTCCAGGTGTGAGCGGCCAATGTCCCGAAAACGTTTTATAAATACGGGAACATTAAATTAAGTTTGTTTTATAGCTACAAATGATAAAATGTGTGGTGCACATTTTACTAGACAGCCCAATTGCAGTTAACAATCTCAATAATCAAAGACCAATCTGTACAAAATGTCAATTTCCCTACTGTGTAATACATTTTTATTAGTACACTTATTATAGATATTAAAACATTAATATTTAATATGTTTTATAGCATCAGATGAAAATGTGTGGTGTACATTTATTAGACAGCGCCCATTTCCCAATTGAAAAAAATTAAGGTTAAAAGAATATGAGAGAAATATGTAACTATAAATTGACAATCCAATAAATATCTCAGTGAATATAAAAATTTTAAAAAAGCGCAAGAGTATCACGGATATTCCATCTTTAATTAAGTCCAGAAACTAAGCTTTCAAATTTATATGATTTTTATGATATATTTACTTATTATTGTGTATATCAATTTAATTTCATAAAAACCCAAATGTTACAAAAGAATTAACTTTAAATTATTAAAAACTATATAAATTTAAACTTCCTAACAACTGTCCAAAACACGACTTACATAATACAATTTTTTAAATAGTTCAATCCAACTATTAATTTTTTTCTTCAGTTAAAGAAATAAATTTTAAATTAATTAAAATAGGAAAAAAAAAAACAACTACATCACACTAATAAATTTTTAAATATAGCAGCTTTAAAAATACCAACAAAATTCAAAAAGACTAGATCAGAAAAAATTATTTTCTATGAAATTCACGGAGAGAAATGATTTGCAATAGATTTCCAATATAATAACAAATCTTTTAGACCATCTAAAAACTGATAAACAATTAATCCTTTCCTGATACAACACAAAAATTTTCTATTATATTATATATATATTTATTATTAATAAATTATTTTATAATCGTCATAATTTGTACAAATTTGTATATTATTTACAAAAAGAAATTAAAATGGTATTATAAGAAATTCAAATGTTTGTTAATTATTAGATTTCTATTCTTTAAATGTATTAAAATAGAAATCAAATACAAACCCCAAAGGATTAAAACAATCGATTATAATGATGATAATCGATAATAAAAAAAAGTATTGAATTTAATCGATAGTTCTTCTGATGTTATATAAAGACGACCGTAACTAAGGCACTGGTAATATGGTATGCTATGCCGCGATTTTGCGACTATTTGATTGTACAATCGTATATACACATGATAATGATTATAAACGCGGACAAGCACATCATGCATATTCAATTGAGTAATTTACTTATAATTTAATAAATTTGACCAACATTTCACTTGTACCAATGGGTGCTTGTACTATGCCCTAAATTGTATAATTCAGAAAAAAAAAATTGAGTGAAAAAATTATTCCGTTTTTCCCAAGAAAACGTCCAGGAAAGGGAAAAATGGTTGCAAAATATGTAGGCGAGATAATTGGACACCGACGCTCATTCAGAATTATTGTGCCAAGTATTTTTAATTGTAAAAAAACAGAATTATTTCTATACCATATAATCAAAATTAAATTTCATCATAGATCCCACTTTGAAAAATGTCATATATGAGTTAAATCGTCACGATGGTATCGTCAAACTTAGCCCAAAAATGAACATTCCACACTTTTTAACTGCAAATCCACCCCCTTAGATTTGACACCCACGTCGGAAATCTGTTTTTATAAGGTGTGTAATGTGTATACATATAATTCTATTACTTTATGTTTAAATAAATCATGTATAATGTTTTTCATTACAAAACTTTAATTCTAATTTTGTTTAAAATTATTGGCATGCGTTTTTTATAATACATTTAAAAATATACAATATTTTATAGAATACATTACTAAATTTAAAGTGCTGGTACAACAATAGTAAAAACTTGACTGGAATAAATATTTTAGTTATTTTGTTTCTCAAATTAAATTATTTAATATTAGATTATTATGTCTGAACGTTTAAAATATTGTCATTTTTATTTTAGAAATTATTAACATTTATACTTACTCGTTCTTAAAAAAGAATGACATTAAAGAGTTTGGTATTTCAATTCACGTGTTTTATTCATTATCTATACTCTCTATTTATTTTTATTAACAGTTTTCTTTTCAAATAATTGTAATGGGAAGCAAGTGACGATTCATCACAAAACAGTAACATCTTTGTGTCAATTGGATTCTGGGAACATTAAATCATAATCCTCTTGTAAGTAAATTAAAATATTGTGAATATAGTGTTTAATATTTTTAAATTAAACCATGAATAGAAAATTAAAATAAAAATATACTACATTAAATTTATGATTACTTCTCTTGTAATTCATATGTTGTAATAATTACAGTTCAAGTTAAATTTATTAATAAAATAAATTTTTATTTTTTTATTTTAGGAGGATGAAAATTTTGCAAAACGCCCTACAGATAGAAAACGCTACATTTGAAAAAATTAGTGGAGGAAAAAGAAGTAACTTAAGGTAATTTAGTAATGATGATCAAATCGAACAAACAAAAAAATTCCCGAGAATTGGTCAAAAAAACTGACAATCAAAAAAGGCTTAAAGCTCCAAGATTTGCTTTAGGATTCATGGATTATAAACTATCAAGAGATAACAACTTACCCCTCCCAATTCCAGCCTTACAGTACATTAACCAAATGGCTTCGTGAATTTTAAACCTGAAATTTTGGACTTTTTCATGATTGTAATTGGAGTTACTCAAGTATAAAGTCCGATCAATGATAATAAAGACCGTTTCTGTGTTTATGAATGTTGACGAAGGGAAAATCAGGTAAACAGTGATTTATGAGAAAAATAGCACAGAAAACTTTGATTTAGTATCCTCGGTAATTAAAATCTCTGGGAGGCAAACGTTGCTAGTAATTATAAGAGGACTTAAAAACAAATGGAAACAATTAATCGGTTGCCATAGACAAAAGTCTCCTTAAAAAATTAATTATTTAGAAAATTCATTTACCAATGCATTGACTCATTTGAAAGTTGTGGAATTTATTTGACCTAGCTTTTGTCGTCTGATTAGGGGAAACGCTAATTAGAACCTTGTGAATTCACTGGATATCAAAGTAAAAAAACAGATGGTATTCGAAAAAATAACATTTAAATTTAATGATTCAAAACATAGTTATTATGCCTGAAATCTGCCATCTTCAAGAAACTTAAAAAGTTCCTTTATTGAAAAAAGAGAATCATTTTTACCTAATGAATATTGGTGAAAATGAAAGTCTGCCTCCTCAAGTAGTGAAAGGAAGTTAAATAGTTACTCCTGAGAGAATATGAAATAAATACACACCAAGGAGTTGAGATCATTACCGCACTTAAAAAGAGAAGATATATGGCCAAGCCATTTGATAAAATGCATGTTTGGTGCAGCTATGAATTTTTTTCTTTTATAAACACTGTTTGCTATTGAATTAGTGTTTAAGTTGAATATACTGCCTTCAGATGCAATATTCTACGGAACATTTTTATTCGATTAATTCAGAATTTGGTTTACCTTGAACAACATCAAAAGTGAGAAAAAAAAATAGATTTTTCCTAAAAAATTTAAAAACTATAAATGAAATATTTTTTTTGGCTACGGTGGAACCATTAATACAGGAATTATTATGATCCCAAAAATAATTGGAATTTGTGAAACCATTTTTTAAGTTTTGTTTTATTATCTCCATCGTTACCCAGAGCGTAGGAACATTTTTTCACAAATACGGAGAAAACTGGGCAAACCAACAGCTTTCCTGTTAAGGTTTTTAAAAATTTATATAAAATCTCAATTTTTTAGTGTAAAATCGAAGAACTATTGCAACGAAAATTTTATTTTTTAATAATTCTTTAAAAAATTGGTCAAGTAGTTCACAAATTGAAAACAAATTTCTGTATTCTTTGGTAAAAAATTTTTTATAGAAAATTTTTCAGAAAAAAATTTTCCCTTTCTTAAGTAAATTGTTTTCCGTTTGAACAGTACAAATTAAAATCATTTTTTTCCCCTTTTGGAGGAAGCATTACTAAATCATTTATTAAAAAATTTGTTGTAAAGAATGTTTCATTTCTCGGGGGAAAAATTTTCCCAAAAAAAAAAATTTTGTGGTTCCCTTAAAAAATTTTGTGAAGCATTTAATAAGGGAGGTTAAATTCCTGAACGAAATTTTTTTTTTTGCTAGTTTTTTCAGTGTGTTTTTTTTTTAATAAAAAAAATGTTTTTTATGCGAAATTTTTTGTACTGAATTATTAAAAAAAAATTTTAAACTTTGAGAACATTTCATATTGCAATAAAGGTTGCATACAAAAAAAATATTTTTTTGAAGTTTCTTTGTATTTGATTTTATGTGCAGTTAATTTTCATTTACGCAAAAAAAAAAAAAAATATGTATGGTGAGCATTGTAAGAAAAGAAAATAATATAAGTTTAAAAATTTTTTTTATTAATAATTTAATTTAAAGTTTATATTTGGTAATCTTACCAATACTAATATTTATAATCTAAGATGCTAAAAGGAGTCCATTTGTTTTAATGTTAATTTTTTTTTTAATATTTGTTTTTACTAATACAGTGTTCTATAAAAAAATTTTTTTCAAAAGTTTTTTTTTGTTAAATTTGTAAAGTTTCTTTATATCTATTTCTATTTAAAAGAAAACTTATTTTTTAATTTTGTTATTTTTAGGATTAGACCTAAAAAAATAAAATTAATTTTTTTTTGTCTTTAATGGAATAATTTGGGGAAAACCTTAAAACCCTTTCCCCAAATATCATTCAAAAAATTAAATAATCGCATGTAAAGGATTGTTTTTTAAAACAAATATTTATTTAATATTTTTTGGTAAATATTATTTTTGTTTTATTAAATTTTTGGGTTCAATGGCATTTTTGATTTTTCACTTTGGGGGAAAAAAAAAATATTTTTAAAAAATTTTCTTTTTCATCCTATTTTTAAACTATTTTAGAATTTTCATTGTTAAACCTATTGTTGAATTTTTTTTCCTTTTTATCAAAATTTTTATCAACTTAAAATATAAAATTTCGAAATGTTGTTCATGACATTTTCTAAATGACCTTTTTTATTGAAATTTTTGGCATGCTAAAAATGAATTTTTTTTTTTTAATCTAAAAATTTAAGTTTTTTAAAATTTTTTTAAAAAAAAAATAGTACTATTACTTATTTTTAATTATTTGCATAAAGGGGGTGTTAAAAAAATCATAAGTTTAAAATATAAGCTTACATATTGAAAAAGTCACGTTCGGAAAAAAAAAAGCATTCCTTGAATTTCATTCGTTTTTCGTGGGTACATCATTTTTTTTTTAATGTGGTGTGGCCTTTTGGGGATTGGTGTATGTAATATTGTCTTTAAAAATTTAAAAACGCTTTTCCTTAAAATTTTTTTTAATTTTTTTTTTATTTTTTTTCCTTGTTTTAAAAATAAGTAGCAGTTTTCTTCCTTCCAAAGTTTTAAAACTTTAAAACTAATGTTCCCTCGCGCATTATATTTTCAGTTTTAATATAATATATAATATTTAAAAATTTTTTACTGAAAAATATATGAATAAATTTTTTTACTTTCATTTTTGGTTTAATTTTTTAGGTCATTTCAATATTGGTGTTCGTGAAAAATGTTATGTTTTATTTAAAAAATTTTTAGTTCAAATTAAAAATAAAGCTTTAAAAAAAAACTTAAAAACAAAATTTAAGATAAAAAATTAAAAAGTCACAAAAATTTTTTTAAAAAAAAACAGAATTAAAGGGGGTAAATGACAAAAGGTTTTCAAAATGGCGGTTAGCATCCTGTTTTATGAGCCCCACCCTTAACGAGTGCTATTGTCGCGTTTTGGCGGTTGTAAGGAATGGCATTCAATTTAATTGCTTTTCTTGGTTTAAAAGCGACTAAAAATTTAAAAAAAATAAAAAAATATCACCACCGCTCGACGAGTAACAGCTGTGGGAAAACGACGCGTGTAGCCACAGTGTTAGTAGAATGAACCCGCCCAATTGTAGGTCGTGACGAAGCCGTTACACCACGTTCTTTAAGCCAACGGGCAAAGCGGCAGCACGCAAAAACATGAGCCCCACACACGCGAATGAACGTGGTTTACAAAATGATCCCGAACGTACGAATCACGACGACTCCAGAATCCATGTACAGCGTGGAAAGCGAAGTCCGCGAACGTACGGTCGACGATGTTACCGTGCCGTTTACGGCGGCAGAACAATGACGCGCACGCGAACAGGAAATACGCTCGACGGAAGGGGGACGACGCACTCGCGAAAGAATGATACGAAACGCGCAACGATAAAAAGGCGCGAAACGTGTTTCCTTTGAAAATAGTTCCGACAAAGCAAATCTGCGCCAGCGGACGAAACACGCGCGAGTCGAACAAAGAGCGCTCGCGACACGGCAAGAACGGTTCACGTCGAAAACGGTTAACGTCGGGAAACGGTCGAAAATCCGACTAACACGAATGGCGTTACGTGCCACGTGGTAAATGCGGTTATCGGCGACGAGTGGGGGGTCAAGAGAGTTTTCTCGAATGTTCGAGAAGGTTCGATGCGTTATCTTAGTATGTATAGTTGGTTGATCATAGGATAGCGTCGGCTAATGCGGATTCAGACACTTTTTTCGAGATCGATTTTGAACGCTTTTAAAAACGCCATTGTCGTTAAAGTATTCGTGTCGTTTCGATTATTTTTGAAATCGTGTAAATCACAATGCACAACTGAAGAGTCAAATTAATGAAATTGTTCGCGAGGACAATAAAAACGATTCGATAGGAAATTAGTGGTTATAACAAGCTTGTTTCATTTTTCAGCCGGATGTGTTTGTTTCGCGAATACTTTACAAGTTAGATAATACTCAATTTATTCTTATTTCTTTATGATTAAACTATACATCAATTATTTCTAAAATTTTGCCATTTAAAAATATTTTATATTTTATTATAGAAATAAAATTCTTTTTTTATTAAATATAATATTACAATATCAAAATTTTTAAAAGTCTTTCAATTCTTTTAGATCTCAGTCTAAAAGTTTAACTAATATACATACCTAGGATGATGAATTAAAGAAGGATACTTGTAACTTTTTTTTTTTTAATTATTTTTGTCATTGGGAAAGGACCTGTATTTCACAGAAATAAAAACATATATTAGGCATGGATTAATTTTTTAAAAATTTCTATATGATACCATTCATTAAAAAAATTACATTATTTCCCAGAATTCTAATTTTCTTGGTTAAACTTAAAACTTTAAACTTTACATTTAATTGTTTTTCTTGATTATAATTAATTACTAAAGTTGTCTCTACTTTTGAAAATATTCAGGATGTATAAACCCTTGCTCAGATTCGGCTTACTCTTGATATGTATGAAATTTAATAAAATATAATTCAAATTTGTATGTTAATTTTTAAATAATACAATAGGTTTGTTCCAGCATAAGGGTTGTCAACTTTCCGCGCATGTTTAATGTGAAAGGACGTGTTCCAGCAGAGCTAATTGCGAATATCTAACAATATGTTTCTGTTCCATCAACGCTGAACTTGTTATCAACTAGTTGGAAGCAAAAATTTTCTGTTGTAAGTTTAATGTCCGTCACAAGTTTAGCGCTTGCGTACAAACGTAAAAGTTTTATAATTCATGTTTACTCGTTTGGAACTCGTGATTAAAAATATTGATAATACTTTTTGTATGCGATTTAAAATTTATTTAAAGAAAATATTTTGATAATTAGTTAATAAAGGTTAAAAAAGTTAATAATATAAATATGATGGATTGGAATTCTTTGACTCACCATCATTTCATCTTCCCCCTCCGACGACTTTTTATTTGAGAGCGATGCGAAGCTTATATCATTAAAAACTGGAAAGAGGGCCGAAAAAATATGTATTATTTTGAAACTGTGGAAAGGTTAGCGTTTCTTTTTATTAAATGATTACACAAATTTTTCGTTATTTATACAAATTTCATAAATTTTTTTTTATTCAAATGTTTATTAAAATTAACAAAATTAAAGTGATTTTATGTGTTTTCGATTTTGTTAAATATACATTCTTGTCAATTTTTTAGATACAATGACTTGGAATTCTTGAAACATTTATGGGGTTAAACGACCATTGTCTATGATTGGCTGTACACTTGAAGCCAGTCCCAGGTTTAATAAAACGTACTGGGGGATATTGCAAAATAACTGCCTCTACAAACCCAAATTTCTTATTTAATTCTAATCTCTACTCTAAAAATTAGTTAATCTTAATGCCTAATACTTTTTTAGGTTTTAATTTTTCTTTGGTTTTTACTGGACACAGGGCTGCTCATTTTTTGATGTTGCTGACAGGTTTTGTATGACAATAAGCAGCCTGTTCAGAATAGTGAGGAGTCTGACGCATGTCATAAGCCTTAGGCTAATTCAATAATAACATGGCCAAGTGAAGAAGAACAACAAGAAATAAAAAACTTTTCCAACAAAAGGGATTTTGTAATGTTATTGGAGTTTTCGATAGATTTTCCCTATTCGTATAGATAAACCTTCCTCAGACCCTGATTCTATTACAAAAGAAAAAAAATTTTCAATTCATGTATGCAAATTTTTCTCTTCTGTATTTTAATTTTTTCTTACAGAATGTTAATTATAGGTAACATTTTTTACAGATGCAAGCAGTTTGTGCCATAAAAAAAAAATAGAAGTATATTTATCGGGTTTCTTGGGTCGATCCAAAGATGCTAGAGCCTTTGGATGTCACCCTTGGATCTAAAATTGAGAACTCTTTGTGTGGAGAATGGTATTCTTGGGATAATCTTTTCTTGCTACGAAATCTTACACCTTCAGGATAAAAGTAGATTGAAACGTCAGCAAATTAACTTTAACAAAACGTTATCATTTATGTCGGTACATTATTGAACATTGCTTTGGTTTGTCAAGCAGAGTTCAGGCAGCTTACCCCTGAAACTCCCAAAAAATATCATTATTGTTTATGGTTATTAAAATTTTATTTAAAAAAAAAACAAATTCGCTTCTAGTCGAACGCGATGTGATTGCAAATTTTGATTTTTGTAATTTTTAAATACTTGTTTAAATCATTCATATTTTTAGGCTATTATTTATGATCTAAATTATACAAACCACACAATTTAAATTTTAAAATTTTATATAATTTTATTTTATGTTAATGACTGTTCAAGAAAATAAATTTTGATTTAATTTAAATTATACTAAATATTTTTATTTTAAAAATTTACATTTTTGTGTAGTGTAGACAGAATATGAAATCAATCACACACACCACTTAGACTGACATTCTTTGTTGGAAATATGTAAAATTTGAATATTTGAAAACCAATAAGTAAATTAAGTAGTATTGAATCTAAAGTGTAAATTTAAAAAATGTACTCACTTTTCAAAAAGATTCTGTATTCACTTTTGGTGACAAATTTATTTCTAATTTTTAGTTCCAAGAAAAAAACTGACTGTCCCTTCCTTCTTAAAATTGCTGACAACCCCTTTTGACCTGTATATTATAAAAAAAAAAATTTAAATATATCCTTAAATTTTTATTATTTATTATTATTTAATTTTTAAAAAATAAATTTTTATTAAAATAAAACTCTATGTATTATAATTCACTTGCCATATAAAGTGATCATTGATTTCTTTTATTGTGGAAATCTGTGTCTTAACCAAATTTAATTTTTAATTGATTATTTTAAAAATTTTTTAGAACATTTTTTTGTTTTTCTATTGTTGTGTGAATTTTGTTTAAGGTTCCACAGATTTTTTTCTGTCAGTCTCAAGATATGAATATTTTTAAGATATTAATGCTCAAGTAATTCTGTAGAAAAGCTTAATGAAACATTCCTTTAATTATTTTATGTTCAATTATCGTTTAATTTTTTAAATATGTTTCAAACAAGTTTTCATAACAAAATGTTCATTAATATATTTTAGAAATTCAATGAAATATGTCCAAATAAATCATACAAAGTAAAACTAACTACTTTTAAGACTCAGAAAATTTTAATAGTCATTTAGTAAAGCGGTTTGCTGAAAAAGAAAGAGGTAAAAAGTTTTTGAAAAAAAAAATATATAGCTTTATTAATATATTTAGTAATATTATGGAATCAGTAAATAAGTGTACAAACTCATATTATAATTTTGATTCTTAAGTCTTATATATTACTATTATAATAATGATACTACATTTTGTTAATTATTATAAATGTATAATTTTGTTTCTTCTTTTTTATTAATTTTAATTTTAGATTCACTTGAAACTGTACATATGCTGTGTTTAGGATTCATGGATTTACAGACTGTTTATATT
This sequence comes from Schlechtendalia chinensis, assembly GCA_019022885.1. Taxonomy (NCBI): domain Eukaryota; kingdom Metazoa; phylum Arthropoda; class Insecta; order Hemiptera; family Aphididae; genus Schlechtendalia; species Schlechtendalia chinensis. The sequence goes on from CM032339.1 coordinate 40,095,948, forward strand.
AGAAGTATCGACAATGGTATAGATAAATTTAAATCTTATTTGAAAAATTTCTTTTCTTTCTGTGCATTTGGTAAATACATTTTTTTCGATATAATTTTTTTAAAATAATTATTTTGATTTTTATGGTTTTTCAAAGACACTATTTATGCTGTTATTGTTAGGAAATTAAATGACATTTATATGCGAGTTGATAAAAAAATATCCGCAAGTGATTCTGAAGCTATATAGTATAAAATTAAATACAGATGTTTTTTCAAAAAAATGTAGTCTGTTTTAATATCAAATTATTTATAACATATATTATACAATTTCAGCAATTTAAAATGAATTACAAAAAAATGTTTTAAAACATTTGTGTAGTAAATACATTATCAATTAAAACAAACACAGTTTTTGTTTAATGAATATCTTTTAGCTACCAAATCATTTGCCATTTACAATTGACGGGAACATTTTTTTTAACTATTAAGTATGGTAGTAAAAAAATCAATGTGTTCATGTTTTCAATACATCTAAAAGCTATTAAAAGTGTATTCTTCACTATATTGAAACTAATTAGATGAGTTAGATGAATTACCCAGTTTCGGTTCAATGATTTATTTGAATTACATAATGCATTATATTTTTAATTACACATTTATAGAAAAATCACTATAAAAAGAACCTAAAATCAGAAAACTAAAATTTACCGAGTTGAAGTTCTTTTTAGAGTGAATAATGATTCTGTTTATACAATGTCTGTTTTATTGATTTTGGTTTAGAGATATTGTACATAAGTTATATTGTCCAACTGCCCAGTCACAGGTAAAAAATAAATTTATTTATTCTGTTTTTCATTTGTTATTTATTGGATAAAAAAAATGTGCGTACAAATTTTGTTCTTTAATTTCACAGCTTCTGAATTCTATATCTCTGTTTATAGAAATGTCTGATCTTCGGTCTACATAGATTAAATCCAACGTCTTTAAAACCCATAGTTCTGCAATATATTGAGAAGATTAATCAAACAGAAACCTTTATAATTGTATGTGTTTGTTGTGAATTATTGCTTATATTTTGTTTATTTACCTATCTTTATCTAATTCATACTTTCTCTTAGAATTCTATTAATGAACAGAATAGTCATTTTGATTTCAGTCAATACACAATATAACATTAATAAGGAAATAAAGAGACTTATTGCTAATAATGTTTTGAAATTGGAAATTAATAATGACATATACACCAGTGGTAGTATTAATTTATTAATTATTGTCAGTTTTATTAAATAAAATGTATGTATATATTTTTTTTCTAGACATGGATACAGATACAGAGAAATCCGGGATAACATATTACTATCCCTGTATCAGAAATTCGCACACAGGTTTAAATCATTTTCTATAGTTTATTTCACATTATATCATAGTTTAAATAATAATTCAAATCATTGAATTTATTTAGGTTTGGGTATCTTTTTCGAGATATTCAGTGCTTACATACAATAGTCATATCGAATTTATGGGATTGGCAAGCAAATCTTCGAAGACAGTAAAATTTTTGAATGTGTGAAATCTTTCAAATATGATATGCGGTGCATTGTATACTTCAGTCCTAGTTGGTAAATTAAACAATTTTTCCTGTGTTAAATATTGTAATTTGTGTTTATTGGCCATATACAAAAATCATGATTTTTTTTTATTTAGGTATCGCAGAGAAATATTGGAGATAATCAATAATGTTACCGCAAAAGTTAGTCTCTTAGATTTTGGAAATTTACATGTAGCTTGTAACATTAAAGAAATTTTCTGTATGCTATCGAACCACAAGGGAAAATCATTAGTAAGTACTAACGTATAACTGTATAATATAAATGATGTATGTAATAATATAGCAAAAAGATTCTTCTTGTTTAATCATAGTTTAAAGTATGTTTTGTATTTTATGACTGCTGTTATTTTACATTTGGAAATAATTTCATTGTATACTGCAGAGATAAGTTTTTATGTGGTATGTGGCTTTTGAGTTTAATCCAGAATGCATGTAGTTTTTCCTATATATTTGATATATTTACTTCGCCTCACCTTAAAATAATTGAAAATCATTTATTTTACTTTGTGTTTTCATACATTAACATATTATATATATATATAGTTTAGATATATAGAGTATATTATATGCAGGAAGTATTATGTCATTGAAAACTCAATAGTTAGGTACAGGGAATAGAATATCTATGCACCAAGTGTTTTATATATAGAAACTTATAATTTAAATTAATATAAAAAAAATTAGTTGGTTTTCTGAAGTAATTAAACAATACACAAATATAATACAACATAATAAACACAATAAGAAAAGAAAAAAGTCACCAGACAGTGTTACAATACAACGTAGAGGGCATGGCCAATAAACACATAAATACGAGTCAAGAACATGCGGACCATTCAGTGTAGTCACGCCGATTAAACGTGCACTATGTACTCCGAAGATGGAACCTGTAACGGTTCTAATACGTAAGAAAAATAAAAATCACAACATGGATATTTTCGAAAATCACACAAGTAATAAAATTTCAATTCATGAAAGGCTCAATAAACTCATATTATAATCTTTTCCATAATACTAAATAGTATTCTAAAATGTTTTCGTCACATCTGACACCAAATATTATACAGACCACTATATCGTTGTTTTCTTACATTGTTTAAAAACATTCTAGAAATAAATGCCATTTTTGGAATTTCAAATCTTCGTGAGACAATACACACTCATATATATATAAATATATATATATTATATATTTATATATTTATTTATTATCAAATGTAATCTCATCTATATATACAATTAAATCGTTTTAAATTATGTAACTGGAAAGTAGTATAAAATAGGGGATTCTGGAACAATAGCGGAGCCGCCGCCACCGTATAAATCTAATCCATTTTAATATTAGCATAAATTTAATTAATTGTACATAAATCTAACATAATTTATTCCGAGTTAACCCTTTCTCGATATTAACATAAATTAGCATAATCTACTTTTCAAAATGGGCGTATCATTCTTCTCGCGATAATTCGTATCACATACATTCTATCCCTCCCAGTTATATCATCAATATGATGTGACTGACTTTGAATGTCGTCCATACACTTATTACTTATTTTCCTTATATCAAAATATACACGTACACGTATATAGCAGTAGTATAAAAAGGAATATACAAAAGCCTCCGCATTGAATTCCTCCTCATTTCTTCCGCACTTTGCCCCTCGCGATTACCCTCTCACCGACCCACTACAAATAATTACAATTTTTTGTGATTTCCTCTGCATTTGTGATACCTATCCCGTGACCACCCGCCCACCACCTCAACTATACTTTATTTTTTCATTAAGTTTTTTAATTTTTGATTTATTGCTGACGATTAATATTTTTTTCGTTTTACTTATTTCAATTATAGCTGACCATGACTTTTTTTTACTATTTGAAACTGTACTCGGTAGACCTGTAGAGATCTATAGATACCTTTTCGTGTTTTATCGAATCGTTTATTCATGATTAAAAAAAAAAAAAACATTGATATAATTGTGTGTTGGAAACCGAGTTAAAAACAGTATTCCTTCAACAGTTTTAGTATAAAGATTAAATTTATACTACCCGGTTTTAAGTGTTTATACATATTTCAAAAAGTGTTTTTAAAGTAATTAAACATATTTGTAGTAAATATAAGTAATTAATACATTTTTTCTTTATTAGGCTCTTGACGATAATGATGATGAGACCAAGTTATTTATTTTGCCGTTACCAACACCGTCACTACAATCAAACAATTTAAATATGGTAAATATAACTGATTTTATCAAAAAAAAATGTATATTATTAAAATTAATTTTTTTAGCCAGTTGATGTGAACGATGGGCCATCAGTATTTGATTTATATCATGGATTACCCTCACCTTCACTGAGAAAATATCATGGAAGGGACTATTCAATTCATTGTAAAACAGCACACGAATTATTCTAAGAATTAAATAATTAAAATAAAACGTGTACAAACTATTATATTTATTTTATAAATGGATAAAAAAAAAAACGCACTATTATTATTAAGCACAAAAATATTTTATTTTATATCATAATACTAATTGATACAAATATCATTTACAAAGTTCCTACTTCCCCTTGAAAGGATTGTAAGTTATAATTTGATCGTGTATGATTAAACAACATGCAGATGTGGATTCTGGAAACATTTCGTTAGGTTCAAAGTCAATCCTTAGGTCTACGGTCGACGTCTTGACGTTGTCGTTCTGTCTGCTCATGTCGAAGACTATAATCGGCGCATAATTTTTGAAATTGGTTCTGTTTAATAAAGGCGTAACATTATTGTTGCCATAATATGATTTTTGGAATTCTGCATAAGCTTAGAGTAATATTTTTCCTATTATGACTATATATTTGAATGTCGAAAAATAAGTAAACCAACCCGACTTGGACTTGGTGGACAGCAATGGTATTAGGACTCATTCTGGCAATAACAGATAACTGAATGCCGTGGAGACTTCGCCGAGAAATGACATAAACAACAACAGAAGTACTTCAAAATAAAACCCAAATACAGTAGTCACTCGATAATTCGAAATTCAGGGGACCGAGCTAAAAATTTGATTTATAGAGGTTTTTGATTTATCGAGTGTTCGAATAATAGAGGGATAAAAAATATTGAATTAAAAAGAGATGAAAAATTGTATGTATTACATTTATTTAAAATACTTATTATTATATTTTATATTATTTTATAGTATTTTATAATATACATATGTAAGTAATCTGTTTTTTTTTTTTTAATACAATTCCCGACAGACATTAATACTACAGTAGTTCTCGATTATATGCTTTGAGTTTACCAAGGGGTTGCATACACTTCAAATGAGAAACCCATCGGCGATCACTGGTATGCATGGCAGCTATGTAATTGGTATAGCACCTTCAGGCGCTATGATTTCGACATTGATCTAAAACGCCTTTTTTCTACCTACTCCGTTCGAATAGGATTTGCCGTGCCTAATACACATCGACAAATTATTCGTATTTCGCCAGGGTTGACGATTCTGCAATGTCGCGTCCTTGCCTGGTTATTATACAACCAAAGGCGGTGGACATGGAAATTTGTCGAAATACGAAACTGTAGCGCACTTAAATATAATGTTAATTACACTAAACTAACAACTAAAATTGTTTTTCTTTAACGTCGGTTAAAATTTTTTATTTACGTCGACGTACGTGCATATGATATTGTTATATATTTATATAATAATTGTATGATCTATGGGATACAAGTATTGCTATATGACTGACAAGCATCTATGTAAATTATTTCTAGTTGCAACATTTGGGCAATATCAGTATTTTGCATCGGTCTTTGTGTTAAAAACTTCTTCAAATTGGAAATTTTCAAGTAGATGTTACGAATGGTATAGTTTTTTCCGCGCAATGGATATTGTCAGGTCACGATCGGACGTGAGCAGATTTGCGCCCTCTATACGTTTGTTTAACCAGTCAGGTATGTGGTTTTTTTTTATGATCTGTGTTAATTTATCACACTCGGTATTTGGTAATTGTCCAATGACACGTCTACTAGCGTGTTTTGGTTGGTTACGGTAACGTCCCAGTTTCGATTTCCTTATTAATCATACAATAATATATACTAATTATCCAAGTATTTCCCTGTGCACGTCGACAAATACTCGTGTTTCGCCAGATTTGGTGAATATGCGATGTCACATCACCGCTGAGTTGATGTACAGCTTTCCTCAGTGGACGTGAAAATATTTGTCGAAATTCGACATTTTAAACGCTTAAAAAAAATTCATAAATTTATATATTGTCGCTTGTCGTCGATGTATGTTGTAACTGACGACCGTTCGAATCGGACTTTGCTGTCCTTAATACACGTTCCCAGCTACCAGTGATTTACTGGAATTAGCGAATCAACATTGTCGCACCCCCGCCTGGTTGTTGTACAACTCGAGGCGGTGGACGCGTGCAATTTTGTCGAAAACGATATCGTAGCATGCTTAAAAAAAAAAAAACTGGTAACTTATCGTTGACGTGTGTTTGTCTTACGCTTGTCGTTTTTTTTTCTGAAAACCGACGACCGTTCGAATCGGACCTTGCTGTCCGTAATACACGTCGACGGCTACTAGTGTATCGCCGTCATTGGTGATTCGGCATTGCCGCACAACCCGCCTGGTTTTGTACAACTCGAGGCGGTGGACGCGTGCAATTTTGTCGAAAACGATATCGTAGCATGCTTAAAAAAAAAAAAACTGGTAACTTATCGTTGACGTGTGTTTGTCTTACGCTTGTCGTTTTTTTTTCTGAAAACCGACGACCGTTCGAATCGGACCTTGCTGTCCGTAATACACGTCGACGGCTACTAGTGTATCGCCGTCATTGGTGATTCGGCATTGCCGCACCCCCCGCCTGTTGTTGTACAACTCGAGGCGGTGACGCGTGCAATTTTGTCGAAAACGATATCGTAGCATGCTTAAAATAAAAAATGGTGCTGTCGTTGACGTGTGTTTGTCTTACGCTTGTCGTTTTTTTTTTTGAAAACCGACGACCGTTCGAATCGGACTTTGCTGTCCGTAATACACGTCGACGGCTACTAGTGTATCGCGGTCATTGGTGATTTGGCATTGCCGCACCCCCGCCTGGTTGTTGTACAACTCGAGGCGGTGGACGCGTCCAAATTTGTCAAAATACGATGTTGAAGTTCTCCTATATATAACGTCAAGCAATAATATACAGTTATTTTTTTTTTTAAACAGCGTGTAAATATTTTGTATTTATGTGGGCAAAAGTGCATATGAAATATTTATTATATTATCCGTTGGATACAAAAAGTATTTTTATATGTTTGACAAGCGTGTATGTGATTTTATTGTTTCGAGTTAATAAATTTGGCAATATCAGCATTGTGCAACAGGAAAATTTGTTAACAACTTCTCAACGTTGTTACTCATGGAGATAATCTACAAGACATATGGTTTCTCGACGCAATGGTTTTTGTCAGTTAGACGAAACGGATATGAGCGGTTTCGTATCTTTATGATTGTTCACGATTCAGGTACAGTAGTGTACCAAACATTTTATAGAGTTAGAGCAGACTGTTTATTTAACACACCTACTACTTCCATGAAAACGACAAATACGTAAATAAAGAAAAAAATGAATACTTTTTTGAATTCATTCTGACTATTGTTTTTTTCAACATAAAAGTTAAATTCTTTCTTTTAAATTCGACCAATAATATTCACTAATAAGTCAAGTAAAAATAATTTTTTCATAATCATTATCTACAATATATCCTCCGACCACCATTCACCTACACAATTTGAACTAGGGACGGCCATTTTAAAATTGCGTCTACGCCACGTTACAGATGTGTGAAGTTTAGTGTGAGGTATATTGTTTTTTTTTACGGTCAGTGTTGATTTACTACATTTGGGTCTACAAGCGTGTTCGTACCGTCCCATAAACAATGTACGTGTTATTATATTATATATAATAATTTATTAACGCGTACATCGACTTTATATGTTATATTATGTACTTATAATCTTAAAATGTCTTGATCATGTTGACAGTTATTCTTGTTTCGCTGGAATTCTTAATGCAGAGTTGTCGCACTACCACCGGATTGTTGTACAGTTCGCCGTCGTGGTCGCGATAACATTTGGATGAATGACGTTATCGACGTGCTCTTTTATATTATGTCAAGCAACAAAATATTGTATTTTTTAATTTTTATTTTCGGGGGGAGGAATTGTTGTATTTACGTAGTCGAAGGTGCATATGATATTTTTATATTAATTGTATGATCCGTGTGATCAAGATGGTATTGTCCTATTTCTGACAAGCATCTATGTTATATGATTGTCGACGTGTGTTCGCAAAATGAGTTTGTTTTTGTCCTCTTGAACGTTAACATAACTACATATACACGTAGAAATACGGACCATTCGATTGAGCAACAGTGCGCTGTACGAAATGGTTTTACGTTGTAACAGAACAATTGTGTTGTTGCTCTTTGGACGAACTTTGGTTGTTTACGGTCGCGTCCGATGGTAAACGACATAACATCATCGCTTAATCGCGTTCACGAGAATTCTCAGTGGCGGGTAGCTAATATTTCAACGATCTTTTACACCGCTACGATGAAGTAACGTCGTTAGTTTGTCATCTTTCAACGACCGAAAAAAAATATTGTCGTTTTCCACCGATCTGTGTTCGTCACTCACAAGTCGTATTTTAAGGGATTCGACAGCTGCGCGATGCAAATTTAGCTGTGTCTTACACAAGTAGATGGTTACTCGTGTTTCGCCGGAATTAGCAATTTAAATTTATAACATCACCGTCGGGTTTTTGTACAACTTGAAACGGTGGACACGAGAAAAATTTTTGAAATACGATATGGACGCAAACTTATTTATTAGAGCTAGCGAAAAACATTTTTTTAACGATTAGTAAAACTATTGTATTTACGTTGACAAAAAAACATGATATTTTTTTTAAATTTATATGATCATATGTTTAACAAGCATCTATGTACATAGATTGATTAGATTTGAAACATTTGGCAATATTAATAATTTGTATCAGTAAGCTTGATTTAACGTCTCATAATTAAGTAATAAATGGGATTGATCTACGAATGGTTTCGTTTTTCCGCGCGATGGACTTTGCCGGATAGTGTACAAATGGATATGAACAGATTAGCCCCCCATTTGCGTTTGTTTACAAGTCAGGTATGTGATTTTTTTTAATCAGTTTTAATTTGCTACACAGTATTATGGTAATTGTCCGACGACACGTTTACTAGCGTGATTGGTCGGCTACTCACACCGTCCCAGATTTACAAACTCCGTATGTTCACGTGAACACAGGTACGATGACGGATTGAGATATCATCTAGGATATTCCTACTCGGCGAGATTCGAAATGGACGTTGCTGTTGTCTGTCGCGAAACGAAACGGACTATAACGCGGCATCGTTTGAATTCTGCTGGATTGGATTTTATACGGGCTAGTTTGGAGGTATGTGGACCTATTGAGTAGCCTGTGACGTAGTACCTACGTAGATGTACTAGTAGTAGACGGTTTTGT
>CM032339.1:40105603-40187838 GCA_019022885.1 Schlechtendalia chinensis
TGTAGTAGATCAACGATAAGTATCTTTTCTCCTCGCGATGAACTTCGACGGGTAGACAACGATCAGATGTGAGCGATTTCGCGCGAAGTTAACGTTTGTTCACGAATCAGGTATGTGGTTTAATTTACATTCGATACTGTTTTATTACACACGGTATCTTAGTAACCGTCCGGCGACGAGTCTACGAGCGTTATTGTCTTATGTTATACACGTCAACGACGACTTGTGTTTCGGCAGATTTTTCGATTCAAAGTTGTCCCACCACCGCTGTATCGTTGTACAACTAGTGGTGTTGAACGCGAGAAGTATCGTTGAAATGCGATATCTTAGCGCACTTAAATGAATAAATATTGGCGCTTGCCCTCTACGTATGTTCGCAGCGCGCAAATCTTTTTTGCTCCGCTAAATTCATGTCGTCACAATGGCGTTTCCAAGATATTGAAAGGCTGAGGCTAAAATTTAAAAAAATGAGCAACAATTTACACTTTTATTTTTTAAATTTTTATATCAATTGGTTAGGCTAAATTATATAAATTTAATAACATTCATTTTGACAAATTACTATCAACGAAATCGATAACAATTAAAAGGATTAAGCCGTAGCATATTTTTCAAAGAAATAAAATATACTATATTATTACGTTTATATTAATACTGTGGGTCGGGGGAGGGGGAGGGCATGTCTCCAAGGATACGTCATTGAAATCCGTTTTTATTTTTCATTTGAAAACCTGCAAACTGTTAAATTCATTGCAAGATAAAAACAAATAAACCGTTTAAAATGAAAGACAATCGTAGGAAAACACTCAACAGCTACGAATCGACCATTTGCCTAAATATTTAATTAAAAATATTAACTCTGATGAGTTAGGACTATAAATGTAGGACTTTCGATGTTGAATGAAATGATCATGTTGTGTAAAATACGCGATTAATATCGAAGATGATTGGTTTTATATTTTTTCCATTCCGTCACAAATGCAAAATACGCGAACAGTCGAATTATACATTTTTGAAAATACAGAAAAATCGATCGGAATAAATTCGGCGTGACTGAAACGGTTAGGTTCCAAGGTTCCGCGAGATTTTCGGCTGTAGACCTATTGTTTTCGATTTCGATCGTTGACGGAAATTCAGTAGATCACAGTTGAACAACTTCCGGTTTTTGAAAACGAGTTTATTTTGTCGTCGTGGGCGTTATCATAACAAAATAAAAACTTTTTCGTGGCAGGCGCTATTCCGACGGGAACGCGGATTTTTGGTGGAACCTCAGTCGGTTTTTTCAGGACAACGGATCTCAAAATTTCCTCGGTTATTGGTATCGGCCAGTATACCTTCAGCGCGGGGTCGGAGACGTCTAAATTGCTGTTGTTGGGTTCCTTCGCATGAGCCGCACGGGATGGTGGACAAGACGGAGGTGGTGATGGACATGACGGAGATGGTGGTGGACATGACCGAGGTGGTGATAGTGAAGGTGGTGTACACGATGGTGATGGTGGTGGTCCCGATAAAGACGATACCAACATGCCCACGTTGTTCGTATGTACTGACGAGTTAGTTGACATGTAAGCTACATTGTGATTAGTAGGTTGACCCTAATATCTGTCTGCGTACGATCTAGTTGTTGCCGTCCCTTGGAAATTGGATAATCTCCGCTAAAAGCGATCGACTGGTTTTTCGTCATTTCTTCTGTTCACACGGAAAAACAATTAAATGATTTTTTGTCATCGTAGTGATTATAATATGTAGGAGTGATATTCACTTTCAACGATCCCTAGCCAAAGTTTCATCGCGCTACACTTCTGAACCAGTTTTTCGTTGTTTTCTAAACGCATAAAATAATATAATTTAGATAAAATCCTGTCAAAACAAATTGAATATGTAGGTGGATATTTTACTTTGTAAATTATCGAAGTTGGTTTTTAACGAGTTGTAATTTTGAGTGCACTCAAAATGTTGCACTGGACACACAGCGGTTCGATAAAGTCTCGTGTAGTCCCGTCAATTGTCCGACGTTATACATTCGGAAGCCGTCTCGCCAGACCGGAGCTCCTCGACCAACTTGTCCGTTTCAATCTGACGAGTTCTCATTTCTTTCATTTGGAAAACAAGTACTGGTTTTGAATGCCGGCCGCTGCGAGTCTAAAAACATATTTGTTTACCGTTCAAAATTCCAGTTGCTCGTTTCATCGAGCCTCCGAACTTACCATGCAGCTCGTCATTAACGTCCGGCTTCGACAACACCACCTCGTCATTTCCTTTATGTCTACACTTGCAACCGTCGACGGACCTACTGTACGGTTTGCGATGACTGTTGTCTCGTCGTCGATCGTCGTCGTTCGACCTTTCCGACCTCTCGTTAAACAAACACCCGTCGCCGTAACCGCGTTCGTCGTAACTCAGATTTGACGTCGCTATTGTACGATATTTATTATATTAGAAGGATAAAAGATAACGATTACGATCTATTACGAACTAATTACGATGTCATTAATGTACGGATATTACCGGCTCTATTGCAGTTCGAACCATTGCCCGCGTTCGCGTTCCGTCCATATCCACGTTCAATAATCGATTCGCCTTCTTGCGTGCTAGTTGTCGGATTCTTGCCAAAGTATTCGAGGTAGTAAATGAACACTGCGAATACCAGTGCACACATAAGAATTGCATCGACGATATGCATATTATCTTCTAAACCGTCTAAAATCATGTGCTTCCAGTACGCGTAGTCCATGTCCACGAATATTGACAAAGACACGATTTCGTATAATAAAGAAATTAAATGTATTATAACGAAAGTGTATAAATGATGAGTTCCAACCGCGAAGACAAAATCTCAACTAATGTAATTCGAATGTATCCTAGAGAAAACGGTCTTCGATGTAAATATGTTTTGTCGTTAAGGTTACGTACGATAACAGTGTAATGATTAATATGTTGTTATTATTATATAATTTTAAGCCAATAATATATAATATTGGCATTATAGAAGGACGCATTTCTCGAATAAGTTAAACAAATAATAGTGTGTGTTACTTGTAATATATTTTCTGACGTTCAAAGTTAAATTTCCAATGATTATAATTAGAACGTGTTGTTTTCCTCTATAAACCACGTGCCGTATACCATTTCTTTTGGTTTCAACCTAACGCGCGGCACAAAAGCGAAAACCCATGCATTCAGCGATTGTTTTGTACGTCATATTATTGTTCTATACAAATATTATTTTTGATTAAAAAATGTGTCCAAAGTACAATATTTCCAATGCGTGAAATCTCACGAGAAATTCGAAAATATATATATGTATATCGATGGGGAAAATGAATGTGATTTATTATCCCGAACTTATAACTCGTGGAATCGATCACTGTAAATAGTATGTATTTATGTGTAAAAAAGAGTGCTATTGGACTGTTGTAATTATAATGGTAAAAAATAAATAATGTCTGAAAATAGTTTAATTTTCAGTGACCGCACCGGTTCAGAAGTCTCCGTATATCAAAACAATAATAGTGTATTATTCATGTTTGCTATAAAGTATTTGTGAATAACGACGACACTCGATTCCGAACAAACTACTTTCATTTCACGAGTTTCTGCTCGTCAGTTATAATATGTACGTGGAGTCATCTATAGAATGACTTATTGGAACATAAAATCCCTCACGAGATACGCGACATTTCACCTATGAAAACAGCAGGCGGGCGCGCCATATAATTGGCTTCCTAGCTGTATTTATGCGCATGAACTGCGGTCATTGAACATCAAGAATATAAAGGCATTTTTGTTCAACTTTTTTTTGTTTTTCTCAATACGATCCAAGTGCCCACGTGTGTGTATACGATTTTATAAAATCTTTATTATACTTTATGCACTTCTTCCTTTCTAACAGAAAACTGAGATAGAGAAGCTCTAGCAGTTTTCAAGTCCTGAATTGGAATAAGCATAGAATTTTCTATAACAGGTTCAATAGCCGAGTTCGAACACATGATCGCTTCGCTCGAGTTCGAAAACTGAACTGTGCGATTTGGTCTATCGAAATAACGATTATCGTATCCAGTAGTGTGTCCGGAATTGATTGTGAAATCTTTTCCTTGTGTCTCGCAATTTTCGGTTCCTCTTGATCCCTCCTTGTGCTATGCATTAGCGGCTGACTGACTCTTGTTCTCTCTGCTTCGTGTGTGGGAATCGACTTAGAAATAGCTAACCTTGTTTGCCTAACCTCCTGCTCAATTTCCAACAATCGGTTTCGGAAGTGAGGTGGTTGCTGTTCTCCTAAATGTGATTCATCACCATTCGAAACAAAAAGAGAGCCATTTTGTGGTTCGCAATGCGGCACATGATTTTTGGGAGTAACAATAGGCCTAAATGCGCTACTACTAGACGATTTACTTGTTTGTAAATCGTTTTCGATTTTCGCAATTGTATCCATTATGAACTTTTGATTATCTAAAAACCGTGACATCTCTGTTTCTAGCGCGCTTATTCTCAATTCTAACCGTCCGATAGCCGTATTGACCCTTAGGTCCTATCTCAATGCCCCTATTTCCTCACTCGCATCTCTAATTGAGTTAATCGTGTGAAAATCCGGAAATTCAACGTCATTTAATTTAATGTTTTATTCATTTTGTATAATACGAATATACTGCGATTATAAGCACAGGCAATTGACGTGTATTTCGGTGTAAACAACAATCACCAAAATAACGCAATTATCGAATAATCGTAATGGTTGGCCAATGACCTCGACGCGCTATAAATTTGGCGATAATTATGCCGATATGTATATCTTAATATAGCGCGCGTCCACTCTGCGTAATTATAACTGAGCCAAATAAAGCAATATATCAGCCTACTATTAATATTTAATAATATATACAACCGTATGTATCCAAAACTCAGTATGCAGCGGCCAAGTAGTAAAATAATTTTTTTTTCTAAAAATTTTACCTGGAATCACGCAAGACTGTGACTGATTCCTCAGCGGGGAGCCAATTTGTGACGGTCGATAGTGGTGGCAGCAATACCGTTAAATGGCAGTAAAAACAGTAGAAAGAACAGTATACGTTAATGACTGCACTATATTTTTGCACAACTAAAATATTTTTTTTTACACTTACGTTGCCCGACAATGTTAGGTGCTCACGGTAATACGGCTACGAACGTACTCGTACTCGAATATATTGGTTCGACATAATCAGATTGTCGTCGTATTTTTAATTTACCTTATACCCCTATTTATAATATCCAAATACAATTTGCGTGTAATCAATAACCGCTGCTTAATTACCTAATCGCAAAATCGTAGTATTATAAATAGGAGTATTTCGCTATCTATTACGTCGACGTACCGGCGGCGAAAACACTTTGCGATCGCGCGTAATGTATTTACGGCGTTAAAGTATTTTCGTCAGCGTTTTGTGCGGAAAGGGATGGACAGTTGATGATTATCGGCTCGGTGGTGTAAACGATTCGTTTACACATACGCGAGCCGTGTCACATTTTAAGGTTAAAATGATCATCATAACTTAGAGAATAAGGATACAAGAAATAATGAATCATACACGGGCAATTTACTGATTGTTTAAAAATTTTAATTAAATTTTTTATTATAAATGCATTTTAATATATCAGTAGTCGTCTATTTTTGTGTTTCCTCCCAAATCTCTCAAGAAAATCGGCTAAACTTAGCGATTTTGCAATTTGTTTTTCGACATAAATACTTGCTAAATCTACCAACCTATAATTTAGAAAAAAATCATAATGTTTATGGTTATAAATTGTATTTTAAAAAAATACAAATTCGCTTCTCTAGTGGAACAACGATATGATTGCAAATTTTGATTTTTTGTCATTTTTAAATACTTGTTTAAATAATTCATTATTTTTAGGCTATTATTTATGATCTAAATTATATAAACCTTTTAATTTAAATGTTAAATTACGTTTTCTAAAGAATAATGAAGTCGTCACTTTCGTCGTTATTCTATAGGAGAAACCAAATACAGTCTTACAACATACTGTAATGATATGCATACATATCATAATTGTAACCACAGCTCACACAAGTACTTAATTACTTGTGTTATAATATTGAATTCTTTATGTTAAACACCATATGTAACTATTTGACATTTTTCCTTCAAAATAAAGACATACTAACATTCGATCCGCTCGGGACACAGATGGTATTTACAAATAATAACAAAAAAAAGAAAACACATACTTAAGCTTAAAGAATAACCTTCACGGACGAGGGATGATGATCACTAGGGTCGGAAACATAAATTAAACGAAAAAGAGAAAAATATCGGTACTCGACAAACGCACATAGCTTTCTAAAATACTGCGATACAACAGAGTAACAAAGAAAGGGTCAATTCAAGCAATGAATCGTTGGATGGTAGAAATTTAAAATACTAACATAAACACTTTATGGAAACGAATTTCACACACATTAAAAGAACAAAAAAATCATGCGTAGTTTAGGTAGAGTAAAACATATGTACTTGAGAACTGACCCGAGACGAAAGGCCGCAATGTGTCCAACATGCATATTGTAGCGATTAAATATAAATTTCGATTGGTAGTTGACCGGACCGTCACGCAGTCGGCATATTAAAGAAATCATAAAACACCAAAATTCACACCCTAGAACCCTCGATGATCACGTCCTCTCGTCAGTGTGTGCGCACACTCCAACCACGAGCCAGCTCTCCTGACCAAATCTGTGTTCCGGGGAACGAAGTTGGTTTTCCGAGACGACTTGATCGAGTTTTGGCTTGTTTGATATCGTCGGTGAATTCGCTCTGGAAGCGAAGTCACCGATCCAACCTTTTCTTTATATTTTATCCTCCTGATTTTCTTATTTTGTATTTCCCTTTTTTATTATTATAACTCCTTTGTATCATCGTCCGTCTCTGCAGAAATTAGTCAGACGTCGAGCGCCAGCACAAGGTAAGGAATTTTTATATTTGACAGTTGTTCCGCAGTGTTTTGCCTCACAGTTTTCGTCTTATATTTTCTCACGGTTTCTTTGAAGATAACATATTTTTTTATTCTGGCCGAACCTAAACGATTCTCGGACTCACACCCCACGATTTCCCCTAAGCGACACCCTTAATTCCATTTAAATTTTCTTTTCTTTTCTCCTTTTTTTTTGTATTATTACAATACAATATAATGTATACACATAAAATAATTAAATAATTGTAAATTTTTAACATATTTAAATGCTAATAACTTAAAATTAAAATTCTCAAAGAGAAAAATATTAAAACATTGAAAAGCAATTAATGTTTTACTTAAAAATTATCCCATATTATGTTTGAAATAAATATATTGTAAATAAAATATAGTTTTTGCACCACATAGAATTTCAAATAATTTAGAGACCACATAAACTATATACTAACCTTGTAACTTGACATTTTAGTTCTCATATAATTTTTGAGTCGCCTCAGACCATAAAACGTCTGCTCACATGTCGCACTGGTATGGACACTGGTGTGGTAACTGCTATTACCACAAGTTTATAAGTTTAAAAAAAAACCAGCTTATGCTTTTCTAATAAATTTAACAGATTCAACATACAACTAATTTTGATGTTATTTAATTATTCATATTTTTTGATTGTAGTCAGTAAATTTTTTAACTCTGACATTAACATTTCAAAGTCAAAACCATATTGTTTAGCTAAAGGCTCAATTTGTAAAAACCTTAAAAAATGAATTTAAAATCCATAAAATGTAGTATAAAAGTTCCTTAAAATTATTTTTAAATGCATTGAAAATCAGTTTTAAAAATTTAAGAAATGATAGTCTTATTGGTAAGTTCATTATTTTAATATTCATAATAATTGTACATAAAATATAAATTAAATGTATGAAAAGTAATTATAAAGATGTTGATTAAATTTAAAATTGACTCTTGATTCTGTAGTTTTACCTGTCTGTAACATTTTTATAAATATGTGCGTAAAGATTTTCATTTATGGAGGTTGGTAAAAAGAATACCATAAAATGAACTAAAAATGGAAAAATTAACCTAAAATATTAATAACACTAAAAAATAAAAATTTCAAAATTGATTTAGTAGTTACATGACTCAAATGTTTGTGTTATGAAAGGTACGTTTTATAATCAGTTAAAAAAATGCACAGATCTAAGTTATACATGATCACATATATGGCTACATAACAAAAGAACGTTATGTAACTTGCTAATTGGGCCTCAGCTAGCAGCTTATACTGTTATATGAAGATATGAATTCATATGGCCATTGATATTTTTTAAGTTCTCAGTTTTCTGTCTACCATCTTGCAATTTCGGCAATAGCCAGACACTATTTTAGCTGTTTATACAACGTGCTTCATAATTTAGAAATAATTTTTTAATATTTACCTGAAGGGTTATCAACATTGTACTCTGACTAATGGTCATCAAATTGGTCTTCTGTTTTATTCCGTACTTTCAATTTGTTATCTTTTTTTACAAAATATTTATTAATCCGCTTTATTATAATTTATGAATGAAAAACATACTATACTGTACTCGTTAATACTATACTACATTTCTATA
This sequence comes from Schlechtendalia chinensis, assembly GCA_019022885.1. Taxonomy (NCBI): domain Eukaryota; kingdom Metazoa; phylum Arthropoda; class Insecta; order Hemiptera; family Aphididae; genus Schlechtendalia; species Schlechtendalia chinensis. The sequence continues at coordinate 40,114,183 of CM032339.1, forward strand.
TACTCACTACACTACAACTATATAAGTAGTCATAGTTCAGTGTTATAAAAACAAAAATCGCACTTAAGTTCTATGAATCCGTCGATTCTAATTACCAAGCCGTGTCTTTTAATCTAAGAAGACTTTCTCTTCACAGATATTTCATTTAAAATAATCTCTCATTTATTTCTCCAACAGATCCAACGTATTGGCATACTTATGTAAATATATTATCCGAAACATTTGACTTTTTTTATTATCAAAATCCCCAATCATATTAATTTTAGTATTGAAAATATTTGTAATCTATCAAGTGATCATTCACCTATATTACTATTTTTTAATAGCGATACAATTTTAAGCTCCAGACCGTCTTTAACCAAAGACCAGTCAATTGGGACAAATTCAAATTAAATCTGAACCATTATATTAATTTAAATATAGCTCTTAAGTCCCATACTGATACTGACACCTATAGGTAAAGAATCCGATCATGACCTTATTACAAACAAAATCATTAAAAATATATCTCTTAAAACCATAACGTTTCTCACTCATATATACAATGCTATGTTAAGATTACCACACTTCCCCGAAATCCGGAAATTTGCTACAATTATACTACCTAAAAATCCGCCGCACAGACTAAAGCGAAAATGGTGTTGAGACCTATAATGTAAAGAGGTGTTACCAATGGATAATTTACTCATCTTGTTGTTCATACTAGTTTATAATTTGTTTTAATAAATGTCATCAAATTTAAATATTGTAACTATTATACAGATTGTAAATTGTCTTAAAAAATAATAATAGAAAAAAGAGTAGGTAACGTTTTATATTATGTTATGTTACCAATGGATAATTTACTCATCTTGTTGTTCATACTAGTTTATAATTTGTTTTAATAAATGTCATCAAATTTAAATATTGTAACTATTATACAGATTGTAAATTGTCTTAAAAAATAATAATAGAAAAAAGAGTAGGTAACGTTTTATATTATGTTATGTTATTAAAACAAAACTAAAAACAAGTACCACTACTACCAAATCTGGATTAAGGGAGTGGGAGGGACAGTCCTTGGGAGCCACGATCCCGTGGCCTATTCATTTCAGGGGCTCACTTCGTTTCATAAGACAAGGGATTTCTATAAATTATATTTTTGTACACAAAAATGTCTTAAATGATGAATAATAAATTTATATTTAATGACAATATATTAATATCATATAATTTTATTTTTAATAAATAATTTAAGTCAATATAAAAACGATGTTCAGTACAAAGGATTATGTACAATTTTTTCTTCGTAATTTGGTGATGACACTGGTGGCACTTTATTTTATTTTTAATAAATAATTTAAGTCAATATAAAAACAATGTTCAGTACAAAGGATTATGTACAATTTTTTCTTCTTAATTTGGTGATGACACTGGTGGCACTTTAGTTCAAATTACCTTAGTCCCACAAGAACCTATGTCAATTATTACCAGTATCCATACTGATTCAATTTATTCTGTGGTGAAATATTCAAAAATAGAATTTAGTATTTTTGGTTTTTATCAGCAAAGAATTGCTTAACTTAATAATATTTAAATGGCTTGTAAGTAAAATCTTGTTTTATAGTTTACATCGTTTAAACCTGTATTAATGTTATATTAGAAAAATACTAAAATTTAAAAAATTTAAATTAAATCATATTACATTAGTCTTTAGTAAAGTTAATTGTTTAATACCTTTTTTCTATTAATGCATGGTTAATGTTTGAGAGGGGCCAATTTAGTATCATATGCCCTGATACCCAATGTGACCTTAATCCAGGTTTAACTACCACCGTATACACCTTAACACAAATGGATTTCACTGCGAGTATACTGCTATAAACGATCTATCAGGGCATATCTGATAATGAGAAGCAAATTTTATCATAACCCATTGGTGTACTTAGAAGTAAAGAAGTAGTATGTGCTACACAACATAATGTTTACTAAATAAAATTAAAAACAGTAAATACTTTAGACATTTTAATTAAATTATAATATACAACATGAATAAACAATGCAAACAAATGAACAAATAAACAAATACAACATAGTTCAAAAATTAAAAGTTTCATTTACCAGCCGAAATTGTTGGTTATCAATTATAATATGCCATTATATACTTGTCTTGTGCATTTAACAGATCTCTAGGCCATTGCCCTATTAGTCTTCTAGGGATCGGTGTTGCAGTGGAAATTTGTTTAATTAGTGGATTGGTATGGAACTGTAGTTTTGAAAAGAATTTGGTATAGTGAGTCATGGCCTGATCGTTAAGAGTTAGTAAGGGTAGGTCTTTGTATTTATTTTTGTTTAAAACATACCAAGGGTAGAGGTTATTATGCGTAAGTACATTGACTGAAATGATAGTAAGGTTTTGGTGTTTGCTGGTTTAGTAGATTCTATTAATTACAATTACCGTAAAGTTAAACTGGCCAAATTATAAACTTGTATATTGTAAAATTCTTTGATAAGAATAATTTGGATTTTAAGAAGGGTTTTTATGTGTAACTCTAGAGTTGACTGATTTACATTTTTTTAATTTAATTAAAATTTTTTCGATGTATGCTCCATGTTAAACGTTTATCATATATTAACCAGAGGTACTTCGTTTGCTGATGATATGATTTTATTATTGAACGTGACAGAAAGGTAGTATAAATTAAGCTATGTGAATATTACATGTATGGACTTGGTTTCATTTATTTTTAGTTTTCAATGATTTGCCCATTAGCTAATCATATTTAGGTTATTTTGTGTCCCCTGACTAGCAATTTGTAGATCGTCATGAGACACTGATATTATTGTGGAATTGGTATATACGTGCATAAGAAAATGTTGACGATTTTTGGGATGTCTTGAGTGAATACAGAATATAAGAAAGGAGCGATATCGCTTCCTTGTGGGACATCTACTTTAAATGGATAGCATGCTGAATAGCTATTTTTGAAACGAACATTAAACAGTCTGTTATATAAGATTTTATTAATAAGAAATAGTGACCTCACAGAAAGGGTAATGACTTTTTTAATGTTTGAAAATGTCGTACCAGCCGAGATACATTTTTTAATAATATTTAGAATAAAAATCAAATAATCGTTTATCAAAATTTCCTTTAAGCATGTGAAGTTTGAATTTTAAAAACCACTGAGTTATCAACTTATGTTAAAATTATGAGTAAATAATCTGTACCTATTTGTAGAGAACAATTTATATTAAACCAATATAAATTATAATTTTGTCTATTTCATAATAAAAACATTAGTGAAATATCGTATAGTTACAATAATTTGTAATAGAAAAATTCAAATTTGAAAAACAACATAAATAAAAACATATATATATATATATATATATATATATATATATATTATATATACCAAGTTTAATTTACTCAGGAAAACTTTTGTGTGAGAGCAGGCAATATTGGAGGCAGTTAATCGTCGCGGTTTGAAAACGCCTTTATTTGATGATAATTGTTGATAATGATCATGAAATTTCATGGCTATATCTCCATAGTTTAAAACATATTCAGAGTTCTTAGGTTTTACGTCCTATGAAACAAGCACAGATTATGTTGATAAAATAACTCATTGAGAACTGATCATTCAAATGAATTTACCATCAATTCAATATTTAAATGTCCAAATAATTGTTTGATTTCTGATTTTATCAATGATTTCAAATTAGGTTTTTTACGTATTTCGTGTAAGTCATATAACAGCGACATTGTAATAGGATTTCTGCTTGTAAATATCTACCACAAGAGCAATAAACACAAATAGTTTTAGATAATTAATAACGGAAACATAAAAAAATTTACATACTGTGCTCGTACTACACGAATAGAGTATTCTGGTAATGAATGGCATCGTAAATTTTAATTCTTGATGTCCTTTTTTAAGTGATTCTTCCAATAATGTTTTTAAATTCAGTTCATCTAACGAAATCAGTCTTCTTGTCAAATGTTATTTTACCCAACCAGTGACCAAAATTGTATAACTTCGATTTGTCAGATGAGCGTGCTGTTTTTTTGCACATTTCTAATAAAGCCTAAACGAAATGTTAATATTAGTAGATTTTGGTGATTAAATTAATTTTGTATTTTTTTTCATATACTCTAGTCATCTTATATGTATCTGAATCAACTAATGAATTCAGGTATTCACTGTTCAAATACTCAAGAAAGTTTAAATATAAGGTGTGCAATTTATTTTGCATACTAACAACTTGTTTCGTTAGTAAATATTGTGATAACCACGGTAAACATTTCTTGGGAATAATGCATCAAATTTCTTGACTCTAAAATTCATAAAATGACAACAATGTTTAAAACGTCTAAACATGAAAATTTAAGACTATTTTTTACTGAAACATAATGGAAAAACCATAATTTATAAAAAAAAATACATGTTTACTTTAGTTTGAAAATTTTCAGGGCTTAAATTATTGAAGATAAAAGCTATCTTATTTTGGACATCAACAGGGGGTTTGATAATGTTTCATCGTTCTCAAATAATGTAGAAAAATCAGTATCTCCCGAAGAATGTGTCAATTGTTGCGATTTCATGTTATATTCTTCACACTAAACAAATAATACAGTATAAATATATAAAATAAAATACTTGATTACTCTAAAAGTTTATAGTTCATTAAAAGAAAAAATATATATTCTGTAAAAAAAAAAAAAAAAGTTTACCTTATTTTGATAATTGTTTGGGTCAAAGATATAAGTTATCCAATACACAACATCAACACAGGGGGTTTGATAAACGTTTTACTCAACTCAATAAACGCCAAAGTGAACTAAAATTATTTATATTGATATCTTCAACTTTAGGCTAAAAATACATACAAGTGTAAATATAAAAAAGAACAGAATGAGTATCATTGTTTAAGTTATACGATGTCTTACTAAGCGTGGATGAGGATGTGACATTGGTGTCAATTAGTTCGTAAATTGGTAATGTAGTTGTGGTTGGGGAAGAGGTGATAGTCTGGGGAATGTGGGAGTGTGCAGACACGACTGGATTCTGTGGTGCTACCATTTCACTCGCCACAGCGAAATCAGTATATCGCGAAGACCGGGTTGGTTCTTATGAATTCATGCCATATTCTACATACTATACAAAATAATACAGTATAAATAGCTAAAGTAAAATACTTGAATACTTTAAAAGTTAATAGCTCAATAAACCAATTATTAAAAAAATATTTTTTATTAAAAATGTACCTCTATGAGATGATGTGGGAATTGATTGTAATGTGCAATTTTTGAAATGTCAGAACAATATTGGTATAAATCTTTCAGGCGACATTTAAATCGGTTCAAGGCGGTTATTCCGAAAGTATACATTTTATGATCGGGAGCAGCCTTTAGTGCATTTAAAATGATACTGAGCACATTATCGCCCAAACCTGGATAGCTCCTAAAACAAACAAAAAACTAATCAATTGTAGTTCAAATCGTATAAACTATAAACAGCGTTGTTCGTATTTTGAAAAACTATATATTTTTAATACTTACGAAAGGAAATCATACTCAATAATGTCGTCGAAAAGATGACCAATTGGTGCAAGTTTATTCTCCAGATATCCATTGATGAACAAATGTTCATACACAATTTCTAACACGCAACTAAGTATTTTCTAAAATAACCAAAAAAAATATATATATTAAACAATTTCCAAATTACAATCAGTGTTGTACACTGTGTAGAAAATTAGGTAGCCAAATATATACTAGGTCCATATACGCTATTCAAATAAATAAGGAAACAAATATCAAATTGGTGTCCAAGATAAATAGTGTGTAGTTGATGTTTTGTGGATGACATAATATTATGCGTTTGTAAATTAATAATATTGTTAATTGACAATTCCCTCAGAGTAGAGAATTGAGTAAATATTGCATGGCACGTTTAAATAGTTCAAGAACACTCTAAACCAGTAGTTTCCAACAGAGGCTCCGCGGACCAATGATTAAGTATATAATAATATTGCTAATTAGGAACCACTGCTGTATACTACCTTTATCTAAGCATCCGACATCCACAGCACCCGCCGGCCCGTTAAATTTTAGATATGAATCAAATATAGAAAAACTGTAAAATTACCCTTTCACGTTCAACTAGAGAGTTTTGAAATTTTCGAAAATCTCCAATGCTTCGTCAACTGGTAAAAGTAAATGTGGTGCTATATCATAAACGCGTTTTTAGGTAGATTTCCGCTTCATTCATATCTATTGTTGCTGGTATCTAGATAGGTAATAAAATTCGTTCTTGAGTAACAATTAAATATATATATGTTTATTTATTATATTTTATTTATTTGTTTTTTTCTTATTTGTCTTTTTTTTATAAAATCAGCAATATACCCACCCCCCGGTAAGCCGTTAGGCAATACTTCGTGGGGAGTATCATCATCGTTTATTGATAGAAATGAAACAAATTACTATGTTTCTATATAATTCTATTTATATTTTATAAAAACGATACCTTTATGCCCTATTTCTCCCACCCCTTACAACTTGACAGCGACAACATGAATATTTCTGAAAATCACACAGATAATATATCATCTTATTATATCGTAACAAATTCTAATGTTCGTGTACTTGGAGAAAGTCTTCAACATTGCCTTTTCTAAAAATTCACTTTTAATAACAATAACATATCATATGTAATCACCGAGATCCCCTCTATACTGACGAACACTCAAAACAGGTCCTGGGCATCCCTACAGTGGTTTAAGCTAGTCTGTACTAAGCTCAGTGTGTGTCTGTTCCGCACGGGACGACGACTGGGGATTTCTGTCCTCCACCGCGTCCATCGCCGTTCCTATGACGTTCTCATCGTCCGCCGGTTTCGTTCTGGATTGACGCTCAGCATCAAGCTTCCGGATGCGTTTCTTCACGTCTACCCGTGGAGTCTGGCCGGGCTTGTCGTTGTCGTTCCCAGTCGCAATTAGAACGACGGGGGCCTGGTTGACTACCCCCGTGTCCTCGCGGTCGCATGATAACGACCGTAGGGGGTGTTCAAACTTCACGTACCCGACGGTGGTCTATTTTGTCGACCTGCGCGCAATGAATAAAACTGTGCGTGCGTACCTCGATGTGTTTCGATGATATCAGTTGTTTGTTAGCGCCGGTTTTCCCCAAGAACGAGTTGCTGAAAATAGATTTCTATTGCTGGTAATTTCCCAGTCTTAACACCGTATTGAAAACCATATTTTTGGTCTATTTTCTTTAACACATAGAATTACGCGCAACAAACATTCGACCGGAGATTTGTGTTTAATATAAGTTAAGCACTTACTTCGTCACGCGTTGACCAGTGATTCCTCTGCGGGGAGTCAATTTGTTGCGGTTCGGGTAACCGATCAAGGTTAACAAATTGAAAAAAAAGAATACGTTGTACGAAAAAAAACATTGGAACTGATGAAATAAGTGAAAAGGAAAAAACAAAAGAATAACAGCCTAAAGGGATCGTATGAAAAATCGTTATGACAAGAATTGCGATTCCGATACGTGGTCGAACACTCTTTAGTGACGACCATAGATAAGCATATATGACGACGGTTCAACACACACCGACCGGTCCGACTCAACATTCCCCCCACCATCAACAACTTGTTCAGGTAGTGGTGGGAGTGACGATCCGACACTGTTTCACCGGCTCGGTTGGTGTTTGACCGAAGAAAAAGACGCCGCCCGAAATAGCGCCAATATAATGAATATAGTCTGGTGTAATCGTACGTGTGCTATCGTGGGTCCGCGTCAACTTCACAGTTCTTAGGGTTCGAGAGAATAAGAACTACTGTCCATCATCACCATACCAGCTACAAAAGGGTTAGTAGAACGATTCCACGGAGTTTTAAAAATAGTAATAAGGTGTTATGGTACCGAAAGACAGACGGAAATATTGTCCTCAGTGATGTTAGGTTTAAGGTCATGTGTGAAAGAAAACTTGGGTGTTACTCCTGCGGGAATGTTATTTGCTACTACTATAGGACTACCTAATGAGTTGTTTGTTACTACAGATACGGGAGAAAACCCACTTTCGTTTGTGGTCAAGTTAAAAACAGCAATGTCAGTTCTACGCCCGGTACCAACTTCGAACCACTGAATTAAGAAAGTTTTTATATACGATATTTCTTAAAATTAATGTTTAACTTATTTACTACCTAAATACCACAGGGCAAATCAATTCTACTCGACATTTTTTGATTCATATTAAGGTATATGTAAGTAATATTTAGGTCCATTAAACATAAATATTTAAATTAAATCAATTTGTATATTTCACTTAAATTTTAGAAGAAGCATTCATCAATATTATCCAAATTACAAGTCAACAAAGATGAAAAAAAGAAATCAAATAATGCAGCATGTTAAAGTAAGTACATATATATAAATCAGTAGTTCTATGACACCCTTCACATATTGTGGGGGTCGAAGATGGTTCTTGAACAAGCCAAAGATGGACGAGAAGGGCAATTTTGGCCAGCTTGCACCAGAGATCTGATGTCACCAATGCAAAAAATCTCGTTAACTATCTTAAAAATCCAACTGCAGACCTCGTACGCTGAAACATGTATTTCTACCCACTCGACCACATCCGATCCTTTTTGATTTAGTAAGTAAGTACATATATATATATTTAAGAAACAAGTCTTTGGTTGTGTAAGCTAACCTTTTTTATTTTTTAATTACTTTATGTACAAGTTTTGAGTTATTTTTACATAAAATATTAAAATGATTTAAGCAACTTGATTGGAATCAATTTTACATAGGTAAATATGTTTCAAAAAAAATTGACGGTCAATTATCAATTAAATTACTGACTTATATTCTTAAAAAATAATTAATAAACAATGTCATTGGTTTGGTTTAAATTAAATGGATAAGAATGATACATTTGTAGATAGTAATTAAACATTTTTTAAAGGTAGCAACAAGTATTTCTTTACTTGGACTCGGGATCAATTTTTAAGGACTTCAATTCGGAAGGTCATAGATATTTGGAAAAATTGAAGTTAACTAATGAAGTAATGAAAATAGTAAGTTGAAACCATTGGTATTTAATAAGATTAATAAATGTTATTTATATGTTATTTATTTATTTGTAATAATTGCATTTTATTAATAAATAAAATTATTGCACTATAAAATATTCAATATTATAAGAAATACGTTTCACAATATTTTCAATTTTTTTCAAAATTATGTTGTTTATCTATCTATCATAATTAATTATCTTTGAAAACCAGTGTATTTCGCTGATTATAATTATTAAATTACTAATTTAATTTTTGTTCAAAATGTTAATCAATTAGGAGTTTGAGGAGTTAACTGCTGTAACATTAGCCATAATCAAAAGAAATGAATATGTCATCAAACATTTAAATGAAGTTCATATAAATGATAATGTATTTGACATTTCAGGTAACTTCATATATTTAGAATAATATTACAATATAAAAAATATTCTAATCTTTATATTTTCAAGTATGAGTTGAATTTAGGTCTGAAGTATATAATCTATGACATCGGTATCTCTCAAATATCACTATTGACTAACAAAAGCACTATTACTATTCGTGCATTTATCAGTCTGAAGAATTTATACATTATTGTGCCTTTCAATAAATCAAGGGTTGACAAGTTTTTAAACGATTTATCCATGTTCTGTATGAATTGTATGTGTGTGAATAGTTTTTAAAATTAATTATTTTCATTTTTAATATGACTAAGACAAATTAATTGTAGAAAAATAATTGTGTTTTATTTAGTATTAAAAATTTGTGCTTTTCAGCACAGCCTATTAACAGATGTCCAAATGTAGGAGAAATATTAGCTATTCGGTCTTCTATAAATAGTTGATTTAACAGGAGCACAGTCGAAGGAAAGTTAAATAATATCAAATAAAGAATAGTTTTATTTGATTTAGGCACTAAAGAAACTGTTTCAATCAATAGTTTTGTTGAAATTCCAGAATATGTGAAACAAGTAAATTACATTTTTATTGGTTTAAGATGTTTTAAATGTTTTTCAATTTAATTGACAATTCATAACTTGGTTGTGAACAAATATACCTATTATATTGGAAGATTTCATATACATGTAACATATTACATTTTATCTTTATATTGGTTTTATTTAAATTAATATTAATTTTTGTAATGACTGTTCAAAAAATAATAATTTTGGTTTAAGTTACATTATGCTAAATATTTCATATTTAACTATTTATAATTATGTGTAGTGTAGACAGAATATGATAGTCAAATCACACACACCACTTAGACCGACCACTTCATTGTTGGAAATTTAAATATAAAAATTTGAAAATTTTTAGAAAACCAATAAGTAAAAATAAAGTAGTATTGAATTTAAAGCTTTCAGTATAATTTAAAAAATGTACTCACTTTTCGAAACAGATTCTGTGTTCACTTTTAAGTGACAAATTTTAAGTTTTTCTAATTATTATAGTTTGTTTCAAAAGAAAAAAAACTGACTGTCACATTCCTTCTTAACTTGCTGACAACCCTTGTGACCTGTATATTATAAGAAAATAAATTAAAAAATATCCTTAATTATTATTATTTTATCATTATTTAGTTAACAAAAAATAGAATATTATTAAAATAATAACTCTTTATGTATTTTAATTCACTTGCTATACATAATGTGATCATAGATTTCTTTTATTATAGAAAAACTGTGTCTCAACCAAAACTAATTTGTAATTGATTATTAAAATTATTTAGAACATTTTTTTGTTTACTATTGTGTGTGAATTTAGTTTTAGGTTCCACAGATTATTTATTCTGTCAGTCTCAAAGATATGAATATTCAAGATATTAATGCCCAAGTAATGTCATATATGAATACGCTTTATGAAAACATTCCTTTAATTATTATATGTAACAATTATCTGTTTAATTGTTAAATATGTTTTAAACAAGTTTTCATATCAAAATGTTCATTAATACATTTTATAAATTCAATGAAATATGTCCAAATAAATCATATAAAGTAATAATAACTACTTTTAAGACTCAAGAAAATTTTAATAGTCATTTAGTAAAGCAGCTTGCTGAGAAAAAATGAGGTAAAACAGTTTTTGATAAAAATAATAATATAGCTTTATAAATATATTTAGTAATATTATGGAATCAGTAAATAAGTGTACAAACTCATATTATAATTTTGATTTTTAAGTCTTATATATTACTATTATAATAATGACACTACATTTTGTTTATAATTATAAATATATAATTTTGTTTCTTCTTTTTTATTGATTTTAATTTTAGATTCACTTAAAACTGTACATATGCTGTGTATAGGGTTCATGGATTTACAGACTGTTTATATTAGAAGTATCGACAATGGTATAGATAAATTTAAATCTTTTTTGAAAAATTTCTTTTCTTTCTGTGCATTTGGTAAATACATTTTTTTCGATATAATTTTTTTAAAATAATTATTTTGATTTTTATGGTTTTTCAAAGACACTATTTATGCTGTTATTGTTAGAAAATTAAATGACATTTATATGCGAGTTGATAAAAAAATATCCGCAAGTGATTCTGAAGCTATATAGATATAAAATTAAAATACAGATGTTTTTTCAAAAAAATGTAGTCTGTTTTAATATCAAATTATTTATAACATATATTATATAATTTCAGCAATTTAAAATGAATTACAAAAAAATGTTTTAAAACATTTGTTTAGTAAATACATTATCAATTAAAACACACAGTTTTTGTTTTTCATTTTGTTTAATGAATATCTTTTAGCTACCAAATCACTTACCATTTACAATTGGCGGGAACATTTTTTTTAACTATTAAGTATGGTAGTAAAAAAATCAATATGTTCATGTTTTCAATACATCTAAAAGCTATTAAAAGTGTATTCTTCACTATATTGAAACTAATTAGATGAGTTAGATGAATTACCCAGTTTCGGTTCAATGATTTTTTTGAATTACATAATGCATTTTATTTTTAATTACACATTTATAGAAAAATCAATATAAAAAGAACCTAAAATCAGAAAACTAAAATTTACCGAGTTGAAGTTCTTTTTAGAGTGAGTAATGATTCTGTTTATACAATGTCTGTTTTATTGATTTTGGTTTAGAGATATTGTACATAAGAGTTATATTGTCCAACTGCCCAGTCACAGGTAAAAAATAAATTTATTTTTTCTGTTTTTCATTTGTTATTTATTGGATAAAAAAAATGTGCGTACAAATTTTGTTCTTTAATTTCACAGCTTCTGAATTCTATATCTCTGTTTATAGAAATGTCTGATCTTCTGTCTACATAGATTAAATCCAAAGTCTTTGAAACCCATAGTTCTGCAATATATTGAGAAGATTAATTAAACAGAAACCTTTATAATTGTATGTGTTTAATGTGACTTATTGCTTATTATTTTGTTTATTTACCTATCTTTATCTAATTCATACTTTAGGATTCTATTAATGAACAGAATAGTCATTTTGACTTCAGTCAATACACAATATAACATTAATAAGGAAATAAAGAGACTTATTGCTAATAATGTTTTGAAATTGAAAATTAATAATGACATATACATCAATGGTAGTATTAATTTATTAATTATTGTCAGTTTTATTAAATAAAATGTATGTATATTTTTTTTTTCTAGACATGGATACAGAGAAATCTGTGATAACATATTACTATCCCTGTATCAGAAATTCGCACACAGGTTTAAATCATTTTCTATAGTTTATTTCACATTATATCATAGTTTAAATAATAATTCAAATCATTGAATTTATTTAGGTTTGGGTATCTTTTTCGAGATATTCAGTTCATACATACAATAGTCATATCGAATTTATGGGATTGGCAAGCAAATCTTCGAAGACAGTAAAATTTTTGAATGTGTGAAATCTTTCAAATATGATATGCGGTGCATTGTATACTTCAGTCCTAGTTGGTAAATTAAACAATTTTTCCTGTGTTAAATATTTGTTGAAATTATAAACAAGACACCTTATATAATGTAGTTAATAAGTAATATTATACACACTGTAGTGTAGTAAATGCAGAGTAGACATTTTTTATTAGTTTTCAATACAGTGTATTATATGATATGTAGGCAGTACTGTCACCGTCATCGTCATCGTACACACGTATTACATCGCGTTTTATTTTGTCGTATACTTTTCAATATATTTGTTATTATATTATTTATCTGTTTATTATATATCTTTTACCTCTTGTAAATCCAAGGAATTCAACAGGTTATGGGCCCAGTTCCCATACAACGAGGTTTAAGATTGTTTTAATAAGATTTAATAATATAAATATAGTGCGTCGTTCATGTAAAGTACGTCAATAGTTTTGAATTATTTTTATAGTGTGCAGATAGTGTACAGGTAATTCGTCATGGAAGGCGAATCTATAAAAATAAATAAACTAAAGGATGCATCAAACTGGGATACGTGGAAATTTCAAATTAAAGTAATTATGAACGCAGCTGATGTATTCGATGTGGTGTCAGGAAAATCGAAGAAACCAATATTAGCAAAATATAGTAACGAAACTGAAGAGGAGGCTAAGAAAAGGTATAATGTCGATTTTCAAGTATGGAAAAGGGCAGATAATAAAGCTCAAAAATTAATTGTAACATCAATAGACGAGCAACCGTTACAATATATTATGAATTGTGAAACGGCCGGCGCTATGTGGGACAAGTTGCTCAGTGTGTATGAGCAGAAGTCAGACACAAGCGTGACAATAGTACAACAAAAGTTCTATCGGTACACAATGGATCCAAACGATAATATAGCTATATATCAAAATTAGAAAATCTAAGTAGACAACTGAAACAACTGGGTGAGCCAATCTCGGATTCAATGTTAATTACGAAAATTTTGATGACGTCACCAGACAGCTATAGGCATTTTTATAGTGCATGGGATTCAATGAATATTGAAAATAGAACACTAGCAAATCTGATTTCTCGATTAATGGTAGAAGAAACGCGAAAAATACAAGGGCAAGAAGTCCGTGAAGATATTGCCAAAAGTAGTGCGTTAACCGCGGAAAAGAGTAAGAATTATAAAACTCAAAAATATAATAAAAATAGCAAAACAAAACCAGGAAACTGCAATCATTGTAAGAAACCAGGACACTGGAAAAGAGACTGCAGAATATTTAAAAAGGAACAAGAAGGAAATAATTCAAATTCCAAATTAGCACTTATTGGTGTACAAGAAAAAATCGAAGAAATTAACGACTCAGACAAATGGTATGTGTACTCTGGAGCGAGCGATCACATGACAAACAGAAAAGAGTGGTTCGTTAATTATGAAATCTTTGATGTGAAACTACCAGTACGTATTGGAGATGGTAATATATTATGGCAGTTTGGCAAAGGTAACATAAATGTTCATGCTTATGTTAATAATAAGTGGGTAGACCGTTATTTAGCAAATGTTTTACATGTGCCGGATCTTAAAGTAAATTTATTTTCGTGTGGGGTATGTCTCGATAAGGGAATTGAAATGATGACAAACAGAAACGGGTGTACGTTTAAAAGAAACAATCGTGTAATTGCAGTCGGTGTGCGTGAGAAAAAATTATTTTCAATGTTAATCAAAGTCGATAGTTCACAGGAAATCGAACATGCAAACATTGCAGTTAAGAATTACACATTACAACACTGGCACAACGTGCTCTGTCATCAGAATGTCAAACATGTTCGTGAGTATTTGAAACATAATAAAATACAATTTACAGAGACACAAGAACAGTTTTTTTGTGAACCGTGCATTTATGGTAAACAGCATAAAGAGCCATTTACACAAAGTGTAACAATAACAACTGAACCTGGTCAAATAATTCATACTGATGTATGTGGGCCAATGGAAGAAAACTCGTTAGGAGGTAAAAGATATTTTGGTTTTTTAAAAGATGATTATTCCAAATATACATATGTATATTTTATAAAACACAAATCTGAGGTAAAAGAAAAACTTAAATTTTTCCTAAATACAGTTAATACTCAAACAAATATTGTTGTTAAAAATATTAGAAGTGACTGTGGTTTAGAGTACAAAAATTCTGAAGTTTCATCCATGTTGAAAAGCTTTGGTGTAAAGCATGAAACGAGTGTACCATACACACCACAACAAAATGGAAAAGCTGAACGTTCTATGAGGACTATTTGTGAAGCAGCCAGGATCATGATCAATGCCAAGAATTTTCCAAAATCGTTGTGAGCAGAAGCAGTCAATACCGCCGCGTTTGTGTTAAATTATACAGGTAATTCAGGTCGAGTAAGTAAAACTCCATATGAGTTATGGTTTAATAAACGTCCAAAGATAGAAAAGTACATAGAATTTGGAACAGATGCATATAGTTTAATTCCATATGAACGAAGAAAGAAGTGGGATACTAAAAGCAGAAAAGGATACTTTGTCGGTTATTTAGAAACTACAAAAGGGTATCGAATTTGGTATAAAGAAAATAACGAGGTCTCTTTAAGTCGAGATGTTATTTTTAATCAGATGAAACAGATGAAAATTGAATTTTCTACTGACATAATTAATGATAATACAGTAGCATTCGAATACGATAATGAATCAGAAGAAAACAGATTTATGGAAGATCAACATGAATCGAATATTGAAAATCCACAACCAGAGCAAAAATCCATGACGCTCAGAGATAGAGAAATGATCCAGAAACCACTAAGGTATAGAGCAGAAACATTTTATTCGCAGTGTTCTGATCCAGAAACTTACCAAGAAGCAATACATTCAGAAAATGCTGAAAAATGGAAGGAAGCAATGAATGAAGAAATGTTGTCGCTACAGAAAAACAAAACATGGAAATTAGTGGATTTACCAACAAATAAGAAAGCACTTAACAATGGCTGGGTGTATCGAACTAAACACAAGATAAGTGGAGATGTAGATAGATTTAAAGCCAGGTTGGTAATCAAAGGTTATGCACAAGTATATGGTATAGACTTTCAAGAAACATTCAGTCCAGTTGTAAAATATGACTCAGTTCGACTAATACTTGCTACAGCAGCAGCTAGAAAATTAAAACTCAGACAGTTTGACATCAAAACAGCATTTCTATATGGTGATCTTGAAGAAGACATTTATATGAAACAACCAAAAGGCTACGAAGATGGAACTGAATTAGTTTGCAAACTTCAACGAAGCTTATATGGGTTAAAACAGGCACCCAGATGCTGGAACAAAAAATTTAAAAATATGTTAATCAACTTTGACTTAAAAGAAACAAAGGCAGACCCTTGTGTTTTTGTAAGTAATAAAAATAAACAATTATTAATTGTTGCCATTTTTGTAGATGACAGGTTAATAGCAACAACGAATGATGGGTTGGTGAACATGATGGTGAAATACCTGAAGGACAATTTCGAGACCAAAGAAGGAAAACTTGATCATTTTCTGGGCATTGAAATTGACCAGAGACATGATGGTTCAATCTTCATACACCAAACCTCTTATTGTAAACGTATCTTAGAGAAGTTTAATTTAAGAGAGGCCACAACGTCTTGCACATTCCTGCAGATCCACAACACTCATTAGATCCAAATGTGTCAGAGTCATCACCAGCAGGGGAAGTTCCATACAGAGAAGCAGTTGGAAGCTAGTTGTATTTAAGTCAAATTACAAGACCTGATATAACGTTTGCTGTAAATCATGTCAGTCGTTATCTTGAAAAACCATTGACAGTACATTGGAATGCAGTGAAACGAATATTTAAATATTTAAAGGGTACAATAAATTATGGTTTATTTTATGATTCCAGTGTAAAACTCCAGTTGCGTGGCTATAGCGACGCAGACTATGCGGGTGATACAACAACGAGGAGATCCACATCGGGATTCATATTCATAATGGGAAATGGTATTGTAGCATGGTGCTCACAAAGGCAAAAATCGGTATCACTTTCAACTACTGAAGCAGAGTATGTAGCACTAAGTCAGGCAGTACAGGAATTAACTTGGTTAATGCTACTGATAAGCGATCTCCTGGAGACAGGAAAATATACCTATCGTGTATGCGGACAACCAGAGTGCCATAAAACTTGTGAAGAATCCCGAATTCCATAAACGAACAAAACACATCGATGTTCGTTACCATTTTATTCGTGAGAAGTTCAATGAAAAGATTTTTTTTTTGGAGTATGTCCCCAGTAAGGAGCAGTTAGCAGACATCATGACCAAGCCAACACCACGGACAAGATTCCAGGAACTCAGAAAGATGTTAGAGATTAGAAATTTAGATATGTAAATTATATAAGGATATATTGTTTAAGGGGAAGTGTTGAAATTATAAACAAGACACCTTATATAATGTAGTTAATAAGTAATATTATACACACTGTAGTGTAGTAAATGCAGAGTAGACATTTTTTATTAGTTTTCAATACAGTGTATTATATGATATGTAGGCAGTACTGTCACCGTCTTCGTCATCGTACACACGTATTACATCGCGTTTTATTTTGTCGTATACTTTTCAATATATTTGTTATTATATTATTTATCTGTTAATTATATATCTTTTACCTCTTGTAAATCCAAGGAATTCAACAATATTGTAATTTGTGTTTACTGGCCATATACAAAAATCATGATTTTTTTTATTTAGGTATCGCAGAGAAATATTGGAGATAATCAATAATGTTACCGCAAAAGTTGGTCTCTTAGATATTGGAAATTTACATGTAGCTTGTAACATTAAAGAAATTTTGTGTATGCTATCGAACCACAAGGGAAAATCATTAGTAAGTACTAACCTATAACTGTATAATATAAATGATGTATGTAATAATATAGCAAAAAGATTCTTCTTGTTTAATCATAGTTTAAAGTATGTTTTGTATATTATGACTGCTGTTATTTTACATTTGGAAATAATTTCATTGTATACTGCAGAGATAAGTTTTTATGTGGTATGTGGCTTTTGAGTTTAATCCAGAATGCATGTAGTTTTTCCTATATATTTGATATATTTACTTCGCCTCACCTTAAAATAATTGAAAATCATTTATTTTACTTTGTGTTTTCATACATTAACATATATATATATATATATATATATATATATATATATATATATATTATATATATATAATATATATATATATAGTTTAGATATATAGAGTATATTATATGCAGGAAGTATTATGTCATTGAAAACTCAATAGTTAGGTACAGGGAATAGAATATCTATGCACCAAGTGTTTTATATATAGAGACTTGTAATTTAAATAAATATAAAAAAAATTAGTTGGTTTTCTGAAGTAATTAAACAATACACAAATATAATACAACATAATAAACACAATAAGAAAAGAAAAAAGTCACCAGACAGTGTTACAATACAACGTAGAGGGCATGGCCAATAAACACATAAATACGAGTCAAGAACATGCGGACCATTCAGTGTAGTCACGCCGGTTAAACGTGCACCATGTACTCCGAAGATGGAACCTGTAACGGTTCCAATACGTAAGAAAAATAAAAATGACAACATGGATATTTCCGAAAATCACACAAGTAATAAAAATTTCAATTCATGAAAGGCTCAATAAACTCATATTATAATCTTTTCCATAATACTAAATAGTATTATAAAATGTTTTCGTCACATCTGACACCAAATATTATACAGACCACTATATCGTTGTTTTTTTACATTGTTTAAAAACATTCTAGAAATAAATGCCATTTTTGGAATTTTAAATCTTCGTGAGACAATACACACTCATATATATATATATATATATATATATATATATATATATATATATATATATATTTATTTATTTATTTATTTATCAAATGTAATCTTGTAACTGGAAAGTAGTATAAAATAGGGGATTCTGGAACAATAGCCGGAGCCGCCGCCGCCGCCACCGTATAAATCTAATCCATTCTTAATATTAGCATAAATTTAATTAATTGTACATAAATCTAACATAATTTATTCCGAGTTAACCCTTTCTCAATATTAACATAAATTAGCATAATCTACTTTTCAAAATGGGCGTATCATTCTTCTCGCGATAATTCGTATCACATACATTCTATCCCTCCCAGTTATATCATCAATATGATGTGACCGACTTTGAATGTCGTCCATACACTTATTACTTACTTTCCTTATATCAAAATATACACGTACACGTATATAGCAGTAGTATAAAAAGGAATATACAAAAGCCTCCGCATTGAATTCCTCCTCATTTCTTCCGCACTTTGCCCCTCGCGATTACCCTCTCACCGACCCACTACAAATAATTACAATTTTTTGTGATTTCCTCTGCATTTGTGATACCTATCCCGTGACCACCCGCCCACCACCTCAACTATACTTTATTTTTTCATTAAGTTTTTTAATTTTTGATTTATTGCTGACGATGAATATTTTTTTCGTTTTACTTATTTCAATTATAGCTGACCATGACTTTTTTTTACTATTTGAAACTGTACTCGGTAGACCTGTAGAGATCTGTAGATACCTGTTCGTGTTTTGTCAAATCGTTTATTCATGATTTAAAAAAAAAAAAACATTGATATAATTGTGTGTTGGAAACCGAGTTAAAAACAGTATTCCTTCAACAGTTTTAGTATAAAGATTAAATTTATACTACCCGGTTTTAAGTGTTTATACATATTTCAAAAAGTGTTTTAAAGTAATTAAACATATTTGTAGTAAATATAAGTAATTAATACATTTTTTCTTTATTAGGCTCTTGACGATAATGATGATGAGACCAAGTTATTTATTTTGCCGTTACCAACACCGTCACTACAATCAAACAATTTAAATATGGTAAATATAACTGATTTTATAAAATAAAAATGTGTATTATTAAAATTAATTTTTTTTAGCCGGTTGATGTGAACGATGGGCCATCAGTATTTGATTTATATCATGGATTACCCTCACCTTCACTGAGAAAATATCATGGAAGGGACTATTCAATTCATTGTAAAACAGCACACGAATTATTCTAAGAATTAAAATAATTAAACAAAACGTGTACAAACTATTATATTTATTTTATAAATGGATAAAAAAAAAACGCACTATTATTTATTAAGCACAAAAATATTTTATTTTATATCATAATACTAATTGATACAAATATCATTTACAAAGTTCCTACTTCCCCGTTGAAAGGATTGTAAGTTATAATTTGATCGTGTATGATGAACACTGATCGTGTATGATGAACATGCAGATGTGGATTCTGGAAATATTTCGTTAGCTTCAAAGTCAATCCTTAGGTCTACGGTCGACGTCTTGACGTTGTCGTTCTGTCTGCTCATGTCGAAGACTATAATCGGCGCATAATTTTTGAAATTGGTTCTGTTTAATAAAGGCGTAACATTATTGTTGCCATAATATGATTTTTGGAATTCTGCATAAGCTTATAGTACTATTTTTCCTATTAGTCTAAAATCCTATTATAACTATATATTTGAATGTCGAAAAATAAGTAAACCAACTCGACTTGGACTTGGTGGACAGCAATGGTATTAGGATTCGTTCTGGCAATAACGGATAACTGAATGCCGCGGAGACTTCGCCGAGAAATGAGATAAACAACAAAAGAAGTACTTCAAAATAAAACCCAAATACAGTAGTCACTCGATAATTCGAAATTCAGGGGACCGAGCTAAAAATTTGATTTATAGAGGTTTTTGATTTATCGAGTGTTCGAATAATCGAGGGATAAAAAATAATTTGAATTAAAAAGAGATGAAAAATTGTATGTATTACATTTATTTAAAATACTTATTATTATATTTTATATTTATTATAGTATTAGTATAATATACATATGTAAGTAATCTGTTTTTTTTTTTAATACAATTCCCGATAGACATTAAAACTACAGTAGTTCTCGATTATATGCTTTGAGTTTACCAAGGGGTTGCATACATTTCAAATGAGAAACCCATCGGCGATCACTGGTATGCATGGCAGGTATGTAATTGGTATAGCACCTTCAGGCGCTATGATTTCGACATTGATCTAGAACGCCTCTTTTCTACCTACTCCGTTCGAATAGGATTTTGCCGTGCCTAATACACATCGACAATTATTCGTATTTCGCCAGAGTTGTCGATTCTGCAATGTCGCGTCCTTGCCTGGTTATTATACAACCAAAGGCGGTGGACGTATGGAAATTTGTCGAAATACGAAACTGTAGCGCACTTAAATATAATATTAATTACACTAAACTAACAACTAAAATTGTTTTTCTTTAACGTCGGTTAAAATTTTTTATTTACGTCGACGTACGTGCATATGATATTGTTATATATTTATATAATAATTGTATGATCTATGGGATACAAGTATTGCCATATGACTGACAAGCATCTATGTAAATTATTTCTAGTTGCAACATTTGGCAATATCAGTATTTTGCATCGGTCTTTGTGTTAAAAACCTCTTCAAATTGGAAATTTTCAAGTAGATGTACGAATGGTATCGTTTTTCCGCGCAATAGATATTGTCAGGTCACGATCGGACGTGAGCAGATTTGCGCCCTCTATACGTTTGTTAACCAGTCAGGTATGTGGTTTTTTTTATGATCTGTATTAATTTATCACACTCGATATTTTGGTAATTGTCCGATGACACGTCTACTAGCGTGTTTGGTTGGTTACGGTAACGTCCCAGTTTCGATTTCCTTATTAATCATACAATAATATATACTAATTATCCAAGTATTTCCTGTGCACGTCGACAGATACTCGTGTTTCGCCAGATTTGGTGAATCTGCGATGTCACATCACCGCTGAGTTGATGTACAGCTTTCCTCAGTGGACGTGAAAATATTTGTCGAAATTCGACATTTTAAACGCTTAAAAAAAATTCATAAATTTATATATTGTCGCTTGTCGTCGATGTATGTTGTTGTAACTGACGACCGTTAGAATCGGACTTTGCTGTCCTTAATACACGTTCCCGGCTACCAGTGATTTACTGGAATTAGTGAATCAACATTGTCGCACCCCCGCCTGGTTGTTGTACAACTCGAGGCGGTGGACGCGTGCAATTTTGTCGAAAACGATATCGTAGCATGCTTAAAATAAAAAACTGGTGGCTGGTCGTTGACGTGTGTTTGTCTTACGCTTGTCGTTTTTTTTTTTTGAAAACCGACGACCGTTCGAATCGGACCTTGCTGTCCGTAATACACGTCGACGGCTACTAGTGTATCGCGGTCATTGGCGATTTGGCATTGCCGCACCCCCGCCTGGTTGTTGTACAACTCGAGGCGGTGGACGCGTCCAAATTTGTCAAAATACGATGTTGAAGTTCTCCTATATATAACGTCAAGCAATAATATACAGTTATTTTTTTTTTTAAACAGCGTGTAAATATTTTGTATTTATGTGGGCAAAAGTGCATATGAAATATTTATTACATTATCCGTTGGATACAAAAAGTATTTTTATATGTTTGACAAGCGTGTATGTGATTTTATTGTTTCGAGTTAATAAATTTGGCAATATCAGCATTGTGCAACAAGAAAATATGTTAACAACTTCTCAACGTTGTTACTCATGGAGATAATCTACAAGACATATGGTTTCTCGGCGCAATGGTTTTTGTCAGTTAGACGAAACGGATATGAGCGGTTTCGTATCTTTATGATTGTTCACGATTTAGGTACAGTAGTGTACCAAACATTTTATAGAGTTAGAGCAGACTATTTATTTAACACACCTACTCCTTCCATGAAAACGATAAATACGTAAATAAAGAAAAAAATTAATACTTTTTTAAATTCATTCTGACTATTGTTTTTTTTCAACAGAGAATTTAAGTTCTTTCTTTTGAATTCTAACCAATAATATTCACTAATAACCAATAAGTCAAGTAATAATATTTTTTTCATAACCATTATCTACAAGATATCCTCCGACCACCATTCACCTACACAATTTGAACTAGGGACGGCCATTTTAAAATTGCGTCTACGCCACGTTACAGATGTGTGAAGTTTAGTGTGAGGTATATTGTTTTTTTTTACGGTCAGTGTTGATTTACTACATTTGGTATTTTAGTAATTGTAAAACGATGCGTCTACAAGCGTGTTCGTACCGTCCCATAAACAATGTACGTGTTATTATATTATATATAATAATTTATTAACGCGTACATCGACTTTATATGTTATATTATGTACTTATAATCTTAAAATTTCCTGATCATGTTGACAGTTATTCTTGTTTCGCTGGAATTCTTGATGCAGAGTTGTCGCACTACCACCGGATTGTTGTACAGTTCGCCGTCGTGGTCGCGAGAACATTTGGATGAAAGACGTTATCGACGTGCTCTTTTATATTATGTCAAGCAACAAAATATTGTATTTTTTAATTTTTATTTTCGGCGGGGAAAATTGTTGTATTTACGTAGTCGAAGGTGCATATGATATTTTTATATTAATTGTATGATCCATGTGATCAAGATGGTATTGTCCTATTTCTGACAAGCATCTATGTTATATGATTATCGACGTGTGTTCGCAAAATGAGTTTTTTTTTGTCCTCTTGAACGTTAACATAACTACATATTGTAATGATATGCATACATATCATAATTGTAACCACAGCTCACACAAGTACTTAATTACTTGTGTTATAATATTGAATTCTTTATGTTAAACACCATATGTAACTATTTGACATTTTTCCTTCAAAATAAAGACATACTAACATTCGATCCGCTCGGGACACAGATGGTATTTACAAATAATAACAAAAAAAAGAAAACACATACTTAAGCTTAAAGAATAACCTTCACGGACGAGGGATGATGATCACTAGGGTCGGAAACATAAATTAAACGAAAAAGAGAAAAATATCGGTACCCGACAAACGCACATAGCTTTCTAAAATACTGCGATACAACAGAGTAACAAAGAAAGGGTCAATTCAAGCAATAAATCGTTGGATGGTAGAAATTTAAAATACTAACATAAACACTTTATGGAAACGAATTTCACACACATTAAAAGAACAAAAAAATCATGCGTAGTTTAGGTAGGGTAAAACATATGTACTTGAGAACTGACCCGAGACGAAAGGCCGCAATGTGTCCAACACGCATATTGTAGCGATTAAATAATAAATTTCGATTGGTAGTTGACCGGACCGTCACGCAGTCGGCATATTAAAGAAATCATAAAACACCAAAATTCACACCCTAGAACCCTCGATGATCACGTCCTCTCGTCAGTGTGTGCGCACACTCCAACCATGAGCCAGCTCTCCTGACCAAATCTGTGTTCCGGGGAACGAAGTTGGTTTTCCGAGACGACTTGATCGAGTTTTGGCTTGTTTGATATCGTCGGTGAATTCGCTCTGGAAGCGAAGTCACCGATCCAACCTTTTCTTTATATTTTATCCTCCTGATTTTCTTATTTTGTATTTCCCTTTTTTATTATTATAACTCCTTTGTGTCATCGTCCGTCTCTGCAGAAATTAGTCAGACGTCGAGCGCCAGCACAAGGTAAGGAATTTTTATATTTGACAGTTGTTCCGCAGTGTTTTGCCTCACAGTTTTCGTCTTATATTTTCTCACGGTTTCTTTGAAGATAACATATTTTTTATTCTGGCCGAACCTAAACGATTCTCGGATTCACACCCCGCGATTTCCCCTAAGCGACACCCTTAACTCCAGCACCCCTTTCTTAATGCCACATTTAAATTTTCTTTTATTTTCTCTTTTTTTTGTATTATTACAAAGTGGCGCCCAACACAGGATCAGTACCAGTTAATTTTATTTAACGAAAGTATCTGAGAATTGTTTAGGTCATTTTAAATAAATAATTTTTTTTTCATAATTCTGTTTGGCAAAATATTACGTTCAATTAATTATATTTTATTTGCATGCATTTCAATACATTTAATATTGCAATAAGTTATTAAATTATAATTTTGTTCCGAGAGTGGGAAATTATAAAATTAATAATCTTAATAAAAAAGATATATAAGAATAATTTTTATTTTAAAACCCAGAGTGGTATTACATTGAGTTATTAAATTATAATTTTGTTCCGAAAGTGGGAAATTATAAAATTAATAATCTTAATAAAAAAGATATATAAGATCAATTTGTATTTTAAAACCCAGAGTGGTATTACAATGAGTTATTAAATTATAATTTTGTTTCGAGAGTGGGAAATTATAAAATTAATAATCTTAAAAAAATAAATAAATAAATAAATAAACAAAGATATTTTCATTTTTAAACCCCAGAGTGGTATTGCATTAAGTTATTAAATTATAATTTTGTTCCGAGAGTGGAGAATTATAAAAATTAATAAACTTAAAATATAGAAATAAATAAATAAATAAATAAACAAAGATATTTTCATTTTTGAACCCCAGAGTGGTATTGCATTAAGTTATTAAATTATAATTTTGTTCCGAGAGTGGAGAATTATAAAATTAATAAACTTAAAGAAATTTATATAAAAACAATTTTACTTTAAATCCCAAAGTGGTATTATACTGAGTTATTTAATTATAATTTTGTTCCGAAATCGGAAAATTACAAAAAATAAAAATTTTAAATTAATATATATTAATAATATTAATTTTAAAATAATATAAATATACTTATTTACTTTTAATTCCAAAGTAGTGTTCCAATTTCAAGTTCTGAATTTAACTTAGTTCAAAAAAAAAAAAAAAAAAGTTTTTTTTTAATAAGAATTTTTTTGGAGTACAAAAATCTATATGTTCAATTCTGAAAATAATCAATCACTTTTTGAAGACTTAGACCTCTCTAATGTATCAACTTCTTGGGTGTATCGATTAAATAAACAAAACCTGATAAACGAACTATCTAGACGAAACTTAAAAACTACGGGAATAGTAACAGAATTAAGAGACAGATTATTAAAATATTTAAGGGCTGAATCCTCTCAGGACGATTTTGAAATTCCAGTAGAAAAGACACTTTTTTACCAAATCCAGCCATACGCGTAGATCAATCATTAGAAAAAAACAATATGGCAGATACTAAAAAACCTTATTTCAAACCGGGAAAATTTTCGGGAAATATATCGGAGAATATCGATCAGTTTCTAAAACGTTTTGAAAGAGCTGCTATAATTAATGGGTGGACTAATTCCGAAAAATCCCAATATATTGCTGTATACCTAGAAGGGGCAGCACTTACTTTCTATGAAAATATTCATTATTCAGTTGATTTTATTGAATGGGAAGAATTAGAAGTTCGACTTAGACAAGAATTCGAACCAATCGCGCAATCTGACATGCTACGTATTATGCTTGAAAAACGAAAACAATTACCGGATGAACAGACAATTTCATATATTAATGAAGCAGAATCCCTATGTAGACGCATTAACAAAAATATGCCTCAGGGGGAATTAGTACACAACATCATGAAAGGGTTAAAACCCTCAATAGCACGTTACATTGGAATTATGGAAAATAAAACATTAGACGAACTAAAAAATAATATCAGAAAATATGACTTAATAGAATTTATGGTAACTGGGGAATCAGAAAAATCTCCATTTGACATAGAAAACTCTATTTTCCAAAATAAAATTCAGCAGATAAATAATAATGAAAATTGTACCGATTTAAAATATAATAGATTACAAGACGAAATTAATAACTTAAGAGAACAATTTAAAAATGTAAAATTCAATAACAATAACCACAAGTTAGGAAATGTCAATCAATATAAAAAGTGTAGCAACTATAATGATGAAAGTAACAATTATAATAACTTACGCGCGGAAATAGATGATTTAAAAAAACAGTTGAAGGAAGCGCAAACAAATAATAATGGTAATGATTACAATTTTAATAATAATAATCGATATGGAAAATACAACAATAAATACGACAAGTTACCCAATAATAATCGACAAATAAATCATTATGATAACTATAATAAACCCATAGGCCCAAACCAAACACAAAATGTTGCATCACACTGGTATGGACGTCCCTTCCCATATAACACATCTGCATTTACAATGAACAATAACAATAATAGTGGCAATCGTGGTGGGAACAGTACTAACAATAGTGGCACTCTTCGTAATGGTAACAACGATAATATTATCGTGCAACAAAATAACAATCGAAATAACTATCAAACACATGACACAAGTTACAATAACATATCACAGAATAATTTAAGGAAACAATGCACTTTTTGTCTAAGGACCAACCACACAGAGGAACAATGTTTTATAAAAAATAGAAATTCCATCACTTGTCAATTATGTAATGAGAGTGGACATTCAGCTACTCATTGTAATTTATTAACTAACAACCAAAAAAACTAGATTTGAGGTCAAAACTAGCTGATAATATTTCACCTTTTTATTGCAGCACAAAATTCACAAACAATAAATAAAATACAAAGCACTTCCAATGCATTATGCATTAACATTGAATTTAATAACGAGTCGATACCTATAACAGTTGATACAGGTGCGAATGTATGCTGTATTAAACAACAACTATTAAACTCAAATCAACAAATGATTCCAACAAGAATTAAACTTTCAGGTCCGGACAATCAACCATTAGATACATTAGGCATTGCTAATCTATATATAAAAATTAACAATAATAAATTTAAAATAAAAGCCTATGTTATAAAAAATTTATCAAGTAATATGATACTTGGGAATGACTTTCTTTTAGAAAATAATGCCATAATTAATTTTAATTCTAAAACAATTATTTTAAACAATACAACGGAAATCAAGCTAAACGCCTTTAATACAGATACAATAAAACACAAAAACAATGAATTAATCAACAAATGCAACATTACAGAAATAGAAGGAAATATTTTTGATTCTCCTCCAAATTTCGCAATAGCCCACTCTGTATCGTCTGATTTCAAAATGAACAAAGGTTTAGCTCGAGAAATCTGTCAAAGATACGACGTCCGAAATAAATTACCCACAATTATGCCATATGTTGGAGATGTCATTCATACACAACATGATCATAAAATCGTTTTCCACTTAGTTACAAACAAATTATTTTTCAACAAACCATCGTACAATGACATACAAACAGCGATTCATAATTTAAAATTAGAAGCCTTTAAGCTCAATATACTAGAAATAGCATTTCCCACCCTAGCATCAGGTTTAGACGGCCGGGAATGGCCAATAATAAAACAAATAATTTATTCAGAATTTTTGAATACCAATTTTGATATCCACATATATCATTTTAACAAAAATAATATTACCCAAAATTGGAAGACCAAGGAACATAACAATCTAATACAAAATATATATAACCATTACCTAAATGAAAGTAACAATACAACAAACGAAAATAATCAAACTTCTGACGATTATTTTAATGCTAAAACCATATTTGCTAAATATAAACCGGGTGAAAACGTTCTTAGTGACGGAAATTGTGGTATATACGCTATATGTAATGCTTTAAACGATAACAAAAACAATAAAATAACCTCAATTATGGAAATTCTGGAATTAATTGGCCTAGATGAATTGCCGAATTATTGGTGGTCAGACGAAGAACTAGCGTCGATTGCAGATTACTATAATTTTGATACATACATTTATAATGATAATGACAATACGGGTATAGTTCATGGGATGGCAATAGACCCCATATATTGTATTATATAATGTAACACAAAAATACCCACTGGATACCAGGAACCTTTACAAATAAAAAATCTAACAAAATCCCTAACAATGTTATCCATATAAAAAACATACCCTCTATAATATCTATTAGAAATAAATTAAACATAAATAAAAACATAAAAAAACCAGAACACATAAACTTAATTAATACTAATAAAAAAATACTTACAACATATAAAAACACAAATTCCATCGAAAACCCAACATGTATTGACATAGAGAATCACAAAAATACGTTACATTATAATATGTCAAATAACATTGAACAATTAAAATATGTTAACCTAGACGAAATCAAAAATACACATATATTAGAAATAAATAATATAAAATTTATCTAATAACATAGTAATAATGAATAATTTTCAAGCCTCAAAAAATTCCGAAAATATTAATAACCACCTAAATTATGATCACGAAATAACTAAACTAGACACAACAAAAAATATAACAGATTTCAGTTCCATTGAAAATGTAAACAAAAGTGAAAAATAAAAATATGAGGGTGGAAAAGAAATTGAAAGTGAAACCAAATACAAAACTGAAAACGATAATAAAATTAAGAGTAAAAGTGAATATAGACATAAGAATGAAAATGAAAATGAAAACGAAACCATACATGAACACAAAAATTATTTGAGGACACATGAACAAACAATTTTTGAAACAAATGACAAACATGGAATAAAAAATAATATTAAGGTAGTAGACACTAATATATCACAACACAATAATGATTTAATTAAATATCAAAATAAAATTAACCCCAAACCCATTAACAACATTTATGACAATGAACACGACATAATACTAAATAAACAACAAATAAAACACGATTTATCAAATATCGAATACAATGTTCTACACAAAGAAAAATTGTCCACGCACTTTAAAATTGGAAAAATAATTACAAATATCGATACCAATTCTAATGATAAACAAATTATAACAGACTCTGAAGGAACACCTTTTTCCATATCTCCCAACTTAAATACTTATCAACACAACCAAACAATCAAACTATTAACGGAGTTCAAACACATATTACGACAGACACATCTAACATAAATGCAGCTAACATAACTCCGTGTAAAATTATCATGAAACCAAACTACACCGACCCAAAATTTAATGCTCCTCATAGAGTATCACCACAACAGAGACAGGAATTACAAAGTCAAATTGACAAACTTTTAAAAGCCGGAATAGTAATACCTACAATTTCAAAATTTGCAGCCCCCGCCTTCTTAGTAAAAAAGAAAGACGTAGGATCATATCGCCTAGTTGTATCATATAAAGAACTAAACGACAGAGTAGAATGTGATCAATATCCAATTCCACGAACTAATGACTTATTAAGAGCTTAAGAAGGCTCAAAGTATTTTACCTCTTTAGACTTAAATAGTGGGTTCTTTCAAATTCCGGTAGACGAAAACGACCAATACAAGTTAGCATTTACATCTGTACTTGGGTTAATGACTTTCACTAGATTACCTCAAGGTTATAAAAATAGTAGTGCTATTTTCCAAAGGGAGCTAAACAAAGCATTCTCACCAATATTATATAAATCCTTAGTAATTTATATTGATGACTTAGCCTCATATGGCAAAAATTTTGAACAAGCCCTAACCAACTTACGTAGAGCTTTTGAAATTATAGATACCATGAAATTTTCTCTTAAAACAAAGAAATGTCATTTTTTCTATGACAAGATAGAACTGCTAGGACACCAAATTTCAACAGACGGAATAACACCCCTAAACAAAAATACTAAAGCAATAACAGAATTTAAAACGACAAAAACAATAAAAGACGTAAGGTCATTTGTGGGTATGTGCTCATATTATAGGAAACATGTAAAAGACTTTGCTAAAATAGCACACCCGCTTACAGAAATAATCAAAAAAAGTACAAACAAAATTACTTGGCTTGATGAACATGAGAATTCATTTAATAAACTAAAAAAATGTCTCATTTCAGAACCTTTACTTAAGCACTTTGACAATGACAAACACGTTTTCTTAACAATTGACGCATCCCTGCTAGGTTTGGAGCTTGCATCGAACAATCTCATAACGACATATTACACCCTATTGGTTATGCTTCAAGAAAGCTCTTGACTTCGGAAAGAACATATTCATCCACCACCCTAGAATTATTAGGCCTTTGTTTTGGTATCACTTACTTTCGAGAATATCTTTGGGGACGTAAATTCACTGTTTTCTGTGATAATATCAGTCTTCAATACTATAAAAATTTAAAAATTCCTTCAGCAAGAATTGCCAGACTAACATTAAAATGATTAGATTTTGACTTTGATATTATTTATAAAAAAGGCAAAGAAAACAAAGTGGCAGATGCATTATCGAGAAATGCCATTAACAATATTAACAAAATATCAAATTTAAACGAAAACGAATACAATTTAGATATAAATATAAACGGCTTAGAAACCCAACAACATAATGACAAATTTTGCTCAGAAATAATTAAAGCACTAAATAACGAAGAGACCCATAATAGTATAAAAAGAAAATCGAGACAATTCACAATGCACGACAACATACTGTACTATAAACGCTTAACACAACCGGGAAACATCAAACTAATTTTAGTAATTCCACGAGTACTAATAAATAAAATATTAACTGCATATCACAAATCGCCCACAGGGGGACATACTGGAATATCCAGAACTATACATAAAATTCAAGCAAAATATTATTGGACAACAATAATTAAAGATACTTCAGAATATATTAAATCTTGCCCACAATGTCAAAAAAATAAAAAATTAGAGGGAAAACCAATCGGTTCATTAAAGCCTATACCTATACTAACAGGGAAACCATTACAAAAACTAACGTTTGACTACTTAGGACCACTACCAACAAGTAATAATAAAAAATATATATTAGTTGCAATTTGTAATACCACAAAATATTTATTCACAAAAGCAACTCAATCTACCACTGCTGAATTAACAGTAAAATTTATTTTAGAAATTATATCACAATGGGGATGTTTTCAAAATTTTTCTTCCGACAGAGGTACTCACTTTCGGAACAAATTAGTAAATGATATTTGCATCTCACTTGGAATAAAACAAATTTTATCAACCAGTTACTCACCTCAAACTCAAGGATTAGTGGAAAAAGTTAACGGAACAATATGTAGCTCATTAAAAAATTATGTAGAAAATAATCAATCACGATGGTCATACTATTTACCATATATAACGTTAAGCTATAACGCAACTCCCCAAACTACTACCAAATTCAGTCCTTTCTATTTAATGCATGGATTTGAACCACACTTTCCTATTGATAATAAAATAATTCCTGAAAACCTACCATACGATATGATAAAAGCCATAGAACAACTCCAAAACATTAGAAACACTATTCCAAATATAATAGAAAAAGCACAAATTACACAAAAGAAATATCATGATCAAAATCATAAATTAATTACATACAATGAGGGTGATTTGGTTATGATAAAATTTCCCTTTTTAGAGACAGGAATGTCTCCTAAATTAGCCCCCAAATACAGAGGTCCTTTTAAAATACTAGAAAAAATTAATGAACTTAACTACAAAATAAAACTAACATTAAATAATCATGAAACAGTAGATACTTTTCATGTCAGACGCTTAAAACCTTACTTCTCGAGAAACACACAGGAAGATAAGGAGAATTTAAATTGCTAAATTTCTAATGAACATATGAACTTTGTAACAAATAATGTAATAAAAAAAAAAAAAAAAAAAGTACTATAGCAACTTATATTAAATAATAACAAGAATAATATAAAGTAAGAATAATAATAATAATAATTTTTAATTAAACAAGAAGGTTAAAATACTTATAGATAAACTTTAAAACACAGACAATAAAAAAAAAAAAAAAAAAATTATGTTTAATTCATTTTAATTCACAATTTATTTAATAATATAAATATAATTCTTGGTCTGTTCTATAAAAGAAAATATACACCAAGAATAAATTAGATTTAAAACTTTATGGTAGAAAGAACCTATTTATAACTTTTATATTAATTATCATTATTTTGTCAAAAGGTCACAATTATTATATTCATTTATCATATTATATAAGATTTAAAACCTTAAGAAATATTGTATGATCAAAGCTTATGATTAATTACTTTAAACATGTTTACTATTTTGTGTTATAAAGGTTAACAAACACTGTAAAATCAAAAAAAAAATTTTTTTTTTATTATATATTGAAAAAATCCTATATATGCTGTAACTCTTAATTAAGATATATATTAAATTGATAATAATTTACAACTTATTTATAATTTTAAGTTATAATTCTTGGTTTGTTCTATGAAAGAAATTATATACCACGAAATAGTAAGATTAAGAACTTATAAAAAAATTGTATTTAATAATCATAATTTCTATAGTTTAATAGGAATTAATTCTACACTAAATGTAAAACATATTAACTTTATATAATATTTCATCACCCTTTTCTCAGATTACAAAACTCAATGTATAACCATTTTCACATTTTCAACAAATAGTTACATCAATTTATTTTAGATATATATATGTACTAATAAAATTATGTATTATTGCATAAAATGTCAACTTTTATATAAAACTCGCATTCATAATTATATACCGTTCTCATTATATACATTTGAAATGTAATTCTTGGATTGTTCTATAAAAGAAATCATATTCCAAGAACTTATAATTTTCACGAATTGTAACAATTTACAAACTTAACTTTTATATGTACCCTAAAAATATAACAAATGTCAAGATAGCACGTTTTACTGTCATATTGTAACATTAATACATTGTTAATACTCATTACATCTACCCTAACTTTGAAAATTCAACTGCCTAACCAAAGTTGAACTTCTACCAAGTGAACTTTTGAAAAACTTTCGACAACTTTCAACTTTCATTTTCCAAATTCAAAAAAAATTTCTACACCGTCCACATCAACGATGGTTGTGAGGGCACAACCCAAAAAAAGACTGGGGTGGATGTAATGATATGCATACATATCATAATTGTAACCACAGCTCACACAAGTACTTAATTACTTGTGTTATAATATTGAATTCTTTATGTTAAACACCATATGTAACTATTTGACATTTTTCCTTCAAAATAAAGACATACTAACATTCGATCCGCTCGGGACACAGATGGTATTTACAAATAATAACAAAAAAAGAAAACACATACTTAAGCTTAAAGAATAACCTTCACGGACGAGGGATGATGATCACTAGGGTCGGAAACATAAATTAAAACGAAAAAGAGAAAAATATCGGTACCCGACAAACGCACATAGCTTTCTAAAATACTGCGATACAACAGAGTAACAAAGAAAGGGTCAATTCAAGCAATAAATCGTTGGATGGTAGAAATTTAAAATACTAACATAAACACTTTATGGAAACGAATTTCACACACATTAAAAGAACAAAAAAATCATGCGTAGTTTAGGTAGGGTAAAACATATGTACTTGAGAACTGACCCGAGACGAAAGGCCGCAATGTGTCCAACACGCATATTGTAGCGATTAAATAATAAATTTCGATTGGTAGTTGACCGGACCGTCACGCAGTCGGCATATTAAAGAAATCATAAAACACCAAAATTCACACCCTAGAACCCTCGATGATCACGTCCTCTCGTCACAGTGTGTGCGCACACTCCAACCACGAGCCAGCTCTCCTGACCAAATCTGTGTTCCGGGGAACGAAGTTGGTTTTCCGAGACGACTTGATCGAGTTTTGGCTTGTTTGATATCGTCGGTGAATTCGCTCTGGAAGCGAAGTCACCGATCCAACCTTTTCTTTATATTTTATCCTCCTGATTTTCTTATTTTGTATTTCCCCTTTTTTATTATTATAACTCCTTTGTGTCATCGTCCGTCTCTGCAGAAATTAGTCAGACGTCGAGCGCCAGCACAAGGTAAGGAATTTTTATATTTGACAGTTGTTCCGCAGTGTTTTGCCTCACAGTTTTCGTCTTATATTTTCTCACGGTTTCTTTGAAGATAACATATTTTTTATTCTGGCCGAACCTAAACGATTCTCGGACTCACACCCCGCGATTTCCCCTAAGCGACACCCTTAATTCCAACAAACACCTTTCTTACATCTATTTAAATTTTCTTTTCTTTTCTTTTTTTTTTGTATTATTACAATATACACGTATAAATACGGACCATTCGATTGAGCAACAGTGCGCTATACGAAATGGTTTTACGTTGTAACAGAACAATTGTGTTGTTACTCTTTGGACGGACTTTGGTTGCTTACGGTCGCGTCCGATGATAAACGACATAACGTCATCGCTTAATCGCGTTCACGAGAATTCTCAGTGGCGGGTAGCTAATATTTCAACGATCTTTTACACCGCTACGATGAAATAACGTCGTTAGTTTGTCATCTTTCAACGACCGAAAAAAAATATTGTCGTTTTCCACCGATCTGTGTTCGTCGCTCACAAGTCGTATTTAAAGGGATTCGACAGCTGTGCGATGCAAATTTAGCTGTGTCTTACACAAGTAGATGGTTACTCGTGTTTCGCCGGAATTAGCAATTTAAATTTATCACATCACCGTCGGGTTTTTGTACAACTTGAAACGGTGGACACGAGAAAAATTTTTGAAATACGATATGGACGCGCACTTATTTATTAGAGCTAGCGAAAAACATTTTTTTAAAGATTAGTAAAACTATTGTATTTACGTTGACAAAAAAACATATGATATTTTTTTTAAATTTATATGATCTGTGGTATACATAAAATATATTGTCATATGTTTAACAAGCATCTATGTACATAGATTGATTAGATTTAAAACATTTGGCAATATTAATAATTTGTATCGGTAAGCTTGATTTAACATCTCATAATTAAGTAATAAATGGGATTGATCTACGAATGGTTTCGTTTTTCCGCGCGATGGACTTTGCCGGGTAGTGTACGAATGGATATGAACAGATTAGCCCCCCATTTGCGTTTGTTTACAAGTCAGGTATGTGATTTTTCTTAATCGGTGTTAATTTGCTACACAGTATTATGGTAATTGTCCGACGACACGTTTACTAGCGTGATTGGTCGGCCACTCACACCGTCTCAGATTTACAAACTCCGTATGTTCACGTGAACACAAGTACGATGACGGATTGAGATATCATCTAGGATATTCCTACTCGGCGAGATTCGAAATGGACGTTGCTGTTGTCTGTCGCGAAACGAAACGGACAATAACGCGGCATCGTTTGAATTCTGCTGGATTGGATTTTATACGGGTTAGTTTGGAGGTACGCGGACCTATTGAGTAGCCTGTGACGTAGTACCTACGTAGATGTACTAGTAGTAGACGGTTTTGTTTAAGTATCGTTACTGACGTGGTTATATTAAAAATAACAACAGGATAAAAGTCTGTTTAGAGTTCATACTATAAATAATTTTTTTTGGATCATTTTCGTCTCTGAAATCGGTTACTAAAATTACTATACAGAAATTAAACTCCTCCGTTATGTCTGTTTTTACTTGTGTGTCTGTTTTCCATGCCGTACTGTCGGATTAGGTAGTAGTATAGTAGTACAAAATAATTGATCGGAACTCTGTAGGACTATTTATGCATGGATGTATATTTATTCCTTATCATAGGAGATCCCATATAATATCGATATTTGTATTATATGATTGATTTTTTAACATTAATCACATGGTATTCAAAACTCCTATGAAAAAAAATCTTGTTTTTATTAAAATTAAATTATTATTAATTGTTATTATATATCACTGCCAAGTAGTGGCAGTGGTATATAATACTATTAGAACCAGTTCACCAAAAAACCTATTTGCTAAATCCGATCGAGCCACATTGATTCCCACAGTGTATATATGTCCCAAGGTAAGAGAAAGACTTGAGAAGCTAGATCTTACCGGCACAACAACAGCAATAAGAGCCGTGGAGATAAAAATCCGCAGCAAACGAATTGCGTCCCAAGATCCCTTTTTCATACGAATTGCGTCCCGATAATATTTAACAACTACACTAATTGCGTCCCGATAAAAATCACCGTCACTGGCAGGTCAGTGTCGGTGGCAGGCCAGGTAGAGCCTTGGCATGAATGTACCCATGTACACTGATAAATTAGACTCATCTGTGAAATTCTCTGTTCAACACCCCCTGTCATATCGATACGAGTCCATTAAAATTTAATATGATTATTCAAATATAAAATATAAGAATATAAATATTCAAACTAAAAAAATTGAAATTTATAAAGTAGGGAGGCTGGCGACACGGCAAAACGGGTTTTTTAAGTATGGCGGATAGTGGGAAGGGGGAATTTTTTTGAAAATGGTCGTACAAATTCATACAAATAACGTACTAAATATCTGCATAAAAATTATAACGAATTTCAAAATTGGGGGGGGGGGGGGCGGGCAAAATGCACGTTGATTGTTGTACAGCTCATAGCTGTGGATGTGTGCAATGTTGCCGAATTACGATATCGTAGTATACAAAAAAATAAATAAATCTGGTGACTTGTCTTCGACGTGTGTTTGATTTGCACTTGTCAGTTTCTAATGAAAACCGACGACCGAAAGAATCGGAAAATACTGTCATTTACACACGTCTATAGGTACTATTGTTTCACCAGAAATAGCGAATTGGCGTTTTCGCAAAACTGTCTAGTTGATATACAACTAAAGGCAGTGGACGCGTGCAAATTTGCCGAATTACGATATCGTAGCATGCAAAAAAAAAATCCATTAACTTGTCGTCGACGTGTGTTTGTCTTGCGTTTATCGGTTTTTAATAAATACCGATGACCGTAAGAATTGGAATTTACTGTCCTTAAGACACGTTGACAACTAGTAATATTTTGCCGTAATAGGTAAATCGGCATTGTTGCAACCCTTTCTAGTTGTTGTACAACTAAAGGCGGTGGATGCGTGCGAATTTGCCGAAATATGATATCGTAGCATGCAAATAAAAAACAAATCCGGTGACTTGTCGTCAACGTGTGTTTGTCATGCGTTTATTGTTTTTTTAATGAAAACCGATGACTGTACGAATAGGACATTACTGTCTTTAACACAAGTAGACGGCTACTATTGTTTCACCGGAATTAGCGAATCGGCATTGTCGCACAGCTCTAGGCGGTGGACGCGTGCAAATTTGCTGAATTACAATATCGTAAAATGCAAAAAAAAAATCTGCTGACTTGTCGTCGACGTGTAATTGTTCTGCGGTTATCGGTCGTTAATGAAAAATGACTACCGTACGAATCGAACCATACTGTCCTTTATACATGTCAATGGCTACTAGTTTTTTGCCGACATTGAAGGATCGGCATTGTCGCACTTTTTCCTGGTTGTTTTACAGCTCGTGGCGTTGGATGTGTTCAAATTTTTTGAAATACGATATTTCTGTGCTCTTATATATTATGACAAGCAACAATATATAGGCTTTTTTTTAACAGCGTGTAAAATATTTTGTATTTATGTAGGCGAATGTGCAAATGATAAATTTATAAACTAATTTTATTATCCTTGGGACACAGAATGTAAATTGATATGTTAGATAAGCATGTATGTAATTTTATTGTTTCGAGTGATAACTATTGAAAATATCAGCAGGTTTCATTGGAAATAATCAAATTAAACTGATGCTTGCATACGAGTCTGCAACACATTGGGACATTTTATGTCTTTACTTCCCACCACCACAACCCCCCCCCCATTTAATACTCTTTCTCCTAGCCTCCCCTTTCCTTCTTCTGTACTCCCCACTATCTTCGAATTACAATTGATACAGGGTGATATATTTATTTATTGTGAAAATGCAATTTATTAATGATTTATGTTATTTATTGTTAAAATGCGATGAAACATAAAATGTCAATTACTCGGACTGTCAATTATTTTTTGCTAGGCGTAGTAATGCTGAGCAGAGGTCGATGGTGTGTGAAGTAAGATACATACTTTGTGTAACGGCAGTTTATACGCGGCGGCGGTTATATTTTCCTCCTTATTTTTCCGCCACACTGCCCCATTACCTCACCTCTTTTCATGTTATCTTCCCGAAGTCTTCAACAATTAGATAAATTAGATGCTTACGTTTCGGCCATATCCTCCAGAGTCGCCATTCGCCCCCCTCCGACCCTCGTACCCCACGGGTTTTTCCATTAATTAAAAGCCTAAACCGAGCGAGGAGAAAACTTACACACACACGTGCACGACGACGTTCCCGGTCTATCATCGTACGCAGTGGCGGCGGCGGCGTTGCCGGAATGAACGCGCGCGGCAAAAGCTCATTAAAGACCGAGTCGTTTGTCCGGTCGGCGCCCGGTACCCCGGCGATTTAACCGCCGCCGAAGCCTCTATCTGCAAATGGTTTAATTGACCGCCCGTTGTTTTTGCCCGGACGCCAACAGAAATTATGGCTGAGCATGATTTGATGTGAGCAATTTCGAGCCCCGTTTACCTTTGTTCACGAGTCAGGTATGTGTTTTTTTTTACGGTCTGTGTTGTATTACTACACTCGGTATTTTAGTACCGGCCCGACGACGCATCTAAGAGCGTGATCGCCTTGTCCTACACACGTTGACGGTTACTCGTGGTTCGCTGGAACTATGAAGGAGGACTTAATAAAGCCAATCGAGCCAATTATGTATATGTGTGTGTGTGTGTGTATTTTTGTGTGTGTTTAGGTGTGTCTGTGTGTGTGTGTGTGTGTGTGTAGGTGTGTGTGTGTGTGTGTGTGTGTGTGCGCGTGTGCATGTATGTAATGATAACACTTTATTGATTTTAAATTTATTCTCCCCCTTTAAATATCCTGGATACGCCACTGTGACATTTATTTAACGCGGCAAAAAAAATTTGCGCGCGGCGAACACACGTAGAGGAAAAGCGCCAATATTTATTCATTTAAGTGCGTTAAGATATCGTTTTTCAACGATTCTTCTCGCGTTCACCACCGCAAACTGTACAACGATACGGTGGTGGTGGGACAAATTTGAATCGAGAATTCCGCCGAAACACAAGTAATCGTTAGGTGTGTTTGTGTGTGTGTGTGTTATGGTAACATTTTATTGATTTTAAATTTATTCTCCCCCGTTAAATATCCTGGGTACGCCATTGTGACATTTATTTAACGCGGCAAAAAAAATTTGCGCGCGGCGAACACACGTAGAGGACAAGCGCCAATATTTATTCATTTAAGTGTGTTAAGATATCGTTTTTCAACGATTCTTCTCGCGTCCACCACCGCAAACTGTACAACGATACGGTGGTGGTGGGACAAATTTGAATCCAGAATTCCGCCGAAAAACAAGTAATCGTTGACGTATATAGCGAAAGACGATTACTCTCATAGGCACGTCGCCTGACGATTACCAAGATACCGTGTGTTGTAAAACAATATCAACCGTAAATTAAACCACTTACCTGTCTAGTGAATAAACGTTACGTGTTGTATAATTGCTCACATCCGATCGTAGTCTACCCGGTGAAGTTCATCGCAAGGAGAAAAGATTACTTATCGTAGATCTACTAATCGTGTCACAACGTTGAAACGTTGTTAACAAATTTACCTGTACAAAAATGATGATATTGAAAAATGTTTAACTAAAGACAATCAAATTACATAGATGATTGTCAGATATAGGACAATACCATCTGTATCCCACGGATCATACAATTATTATAAAAATATATGAAAATATCATATGCACCTTCGGTTACATAAATACAATAACTTCATATGCCAAAAATAAAAATACAAAAAATAAAATACAAAAATGCGCGTCGATACTGTCTTCAAACCAAATTTTGCAGCGACCACCACGGCGAACTGTACAGCATACCGGCAATTGTGCGACAATTCTGCTTCACGAATTCCGACGAAACTAGAATAACTGACGACGTGCTCAGAGAAACTGAAATTATCAGTACATATTATAAAATACAAAGTCGATTTAAGGGTTTACAAACTACTATATAAAATATAACAAAATTACATCGATCCTGGGACGGTACAAATGGTA
Organism: Schlechtendalia chinensis; assembly: GCA_019022885.1. Taxonomy (NCBI): domain Eukaryota; kingdom Metazoa; phylum Arthropoda; class Insecta; order Hemiptera; family Aphididae; genus Schlechtendalia; species Schlechtendalia chinensis. The sequence goes on from CM032339.1 coordinate 40,155,041, forward strand.
AACCGAACTCGCTCTTAAACGCGTTGTCAGGCAAAAACCTTAATATCAAATTTAGTAAATTAACACCGACGAATGTAAAAAGAAACCAAATAATACCTGACTTGTGAACAATCGTAAAGAAACGAAACTGCTCACATCCTATCGTATTCTTTTTGACGAAAACTATTGCGCGTAGAACCCAAATGTTTTGTAGATCTTCTTCACGAGGAACATCGTTGAGAAGCTCTCAGCAAAGTTACTCATTGAAACATGCCGATGATCTCAATTGTTTTTACTCGAAACAATAAAATCACATACATGCTTGTCAAACATATCAATTAACACAATACTAAATATTTAACACAATGTTAAAAAAAACCTATATATTGTTTCTTGTCATTATATATGTAGTAATACAAAAAAATATAAAAAAGGAATTAAAAGATTAAATGGTGAAAGGAAAAATAATAGGGAGTATGAAATGATTTTAACTAAAACGAGTCAAGGAGTGTGAATTCGAGAACCGTCTTGCCTGTTCAATAAGAAATAATAACAATAATATCATGCAAGTATAAAATAAGTTTATTACCTTTTTTATCGTCTCGAAGATTTGTCTGTTACGGATTTCAACTCTTGCGGACAATTTTTTTATTAATTAAGGTAATAACTTGTAAATCAAAAAGAATATGTAAATGAAAGGTTGGGAAGCCGTCTTTGACTTGATGCAAAGTGTGCGCTAAGGAATAAAAACATTTAAAAAACGATGATTTCAAAGTTGTAAGAAATTTGAGGCGCCTAATTTCGGAAAACCGATCTGTTGAGTCGTTCTTGATAAGTATGCGTATACTCTTAGGTAGACAGAGACGGTCTGTCTGTCAAGTGGACTGTGACGATCTGAGTGCCCTCTGAAAGCTGGAGGGTGTATTTATCGATATATTTTGAAGGACATATACTAAGATTTCGGTCCCACAAGGTTATCGCTTATTTATTTTTCTATTTTCTGCGAATTTTGCGCAGTCTAAAATTTGTTCGTAGTGTCACAAATCTGCGACCTTTTTGTTCACCTGATTAAATATGTGTGATTCGTCTCGTTCTTTCTTCTTTTCTCTTCTTCTTTTTTTATATATTTACTATTTCTGTTATCGAGTATAATATTCTTTTGTTTGTTAATTTAATTGTATTATATTAAAAATCAAATTGAAGTCAAATAGCGAATTCATCTTATGGGACTGAAATGATTTATGTTTATTATACTAATATATAAAATACGCATTAAATTATATGTGATTATAAAATTACTATAATTGTTATTCCTATAGGGGATTTATGATCGGTGTTCCGAGAAAATTGAGTTCTAATATATTTATTAAAATATAAACTAAAAAAGTGTTCATAATAAAAACCAATACAGAAATAGTTGTTAAATATTACAAATTAATTTCCAAATAATTTTTGTTATGATATGAGAGTATGTTATTACATGTATTTGTTAAAGTATAATCTATAAAAGTTTATTTTTTATTACATGGTTTCAGTTATGATATGAGTGCATATCATTACATATATAAGAGCACATAAATAACGCATTTCAAAATATTTGGACTTCATCCAAATTTGGATCAACATTCACGAGCTGTACAACAACCAGGCAGGTATGCAACAATGCCGATTCGCCATTTCTGGCGAAACACTAATACCCGTCGACGTGTAGTAAAGACAGTCAAGTCCGATTCGTACGATCGTTAATTTTTATTAAAAACTAACAAACGCAAGAAAACACACGTCGACGGCAAGACACCATATTTTTTTTTTGCATGCTACGATATCGTTATTCGGCAAATTTGCAAGCATCCACCGTTTTGGGCTGCACAACAACCAAGCAGTGATGCGACAATGCCGAATCGCCATTTCTGGCGAAACACTAGTACCCGTCGACGTGTAGTAAAGACAGTCAATGCCGATTCGTACGATCGTTAATTTTTATTAAAATCTAACAATCGCAAGAAATCACACGTCGACGGCAAGACACCATATTCTTTTTTTTTTGCATGCTACGATATCGTTATTCGGCAAATTTGCACGCGTCCACCGCCTCAGGCTTTATAACAACCAGGCAGGGATGCGACAATGCCGAATCGCCATTTATGGCGAAACACTAGTACCCGTCGACGTGTATTAAGGGCAGTCAAGTCCGATTCGTACGATCGTTAATTTTTATTTAAAACTAACAAACGCAAGACAAACACACGTCGACGAAAAGTCACCAGATTTTTTTTTTATGCATGCTACGATATCGTTATTCGGCAAATTTGCACGCGTCTAGTCTTGTAAATTGTAATGATATGCACTCATATCATAACTGAAACCATGTAATAAAAAATAAACTTTTATAGATTATACTTTAACAAATACATGTAATAACATACTCTCATATCATAACAAAAATTATTTGGAAATGAATTTGTAATATTTAACAACTATTTCTGTATTGGTTTTTATTATGAACACTTTTTTAGTTTATATTTTAATAAATATAGTAGAACTCAATTTTCTCGGAACACCGATCATAAATCCCCTATAGGAATAACAATTATTGTAATTTCATAATCACATATAATTTAATGCGTATTTTATATATTAGTATAATACACTTAAATCATTTCAGTCCCATAAGATGAATTCGCTATTTGACTTCAATTTGATTTTTAATATAATACAATTAAATTAACAAACAAAAAAATATTATACTCGATAACAGAAATAGTAAATATATAAAAAAAGAAGAAAGAACGAGACGAATCACACATATTTAATCAGGTGAACACAAAGGTCGCAGATTTGTGACACTACGAACAAATTTTAGACTGCGCAAAATTCGCAAAAAATGGAAAAATAAATAAGCGATAACCTTGTGGGACCGAAATCTTAGTATATGTCCTTCAAAATATATCGATAAATACGCCCTCCAGCTTTCAGAGGGCACTCAGATCGTCACAGTCCACTTGACAGACAGACCGTCTCTGTCTACCTAAGAGTATACGCATACTTATCAAGAACGACTTAACAGATCGGTTTTCCGAAATTAGGTGACTCTAATTTCTTACAACGTGGAAATCACCTTTTGAGTTGTTCTTTATTTCTTGGCGCTGACTTTGCATCAAGTCAAAGGCGGCGTCCCTACCTTTCATTTCTTATTCTGTTTGATTTACAAAGTTATTACCTTAATCAATAAAAATAAATAAATTGTCCGCAAGAGTTGAAATCCGTGACAGGCAAATCTTCGAGACGACAAAAAAGGTAATAAACTTATTTTATACTTGAATGATATTATTGTTATTATTTCTTATTGAAAGGGGGTTACCCTTTTTATATTTTTTTTGTTTTACTACAAAATGATCATGGACTATAAAGGATACCATATACCTGACTGGTGAATTAACGAAAATGGGTCGCCAATCTGCTCATCACCGATCGCTGTCTATCTCACGAAATTCATTGAGTGGAGAAACGATTTCATTCGTACATCTACTACAAAAGTTACTAAGTTTAGAAAAACATAATAAATTTTTCGATGCAAAATACTGATATTGTTAAATGTTTCAACTCGTAAGATTCTACATAGATGCACGTAAGACATATGACAATACTTTTTGTATCCCAAAGACCATAGAATTATTAAATAAAAATCATACGCAATGCGTCTACGTTTATACAACAATTTTAACCGCCATTATAAAAAAAACCATATATTATTGACTGACGTTATATATAAGTACGCTACAATTTTGTATTTCGACATATTCCTATGCGTTCATCGCCGCCAGCTGTATAACTACCAGGCGGGGATTCGAATACGCTGAATCGCAAACTCGTATTCATTCGTAATCGCAAACATTTACGTATTCGTGACGGTTTTTTGTCATTATTATGTGTAATCAAAGCGTTTTCAACTGACAGCACGCGCATGGATCTCATCATAGTGTATGGAACTTTGCAACGCTCAAAGCTAGAATTATTTTATTTTGTGCCTATTCGTTGGTTTTTAATTAATTATGAATATCCGCGATGTTTCCTGGGACATGCAGGATACTGTGTTCTCCATATTGATTGCACACGCATTCATGCCTACAACGCTCCATACGAATTTCGCACCGTTCAACGCAGTGCCGGAAGCCCGATTCCAGTCAGCTCGTTGGGAACCACCGTCGCTTTTGCTTTCACCGTTTCCCGACGGCGGATCTTGTACCCTCAAGCTCCGACTTGTGAAAAAAAGTCACAGGGTGCCAGGCACGTTCGAGTGCGGCGGGCTAGGTCAGGAAGAATTTGGCGAAGCATCCGGTGGTTTTCCGCAAGTCGGGTCTCCGTCGTCTCCTCACTCGTGCACCCGAGATTTTTTCCGCTTTTCGCGGATCGTCTTCGTTGCGCCCCGTAAACCCGACCTGTCAAGTCCGTAGAAAAGACTCGTGCGCGCGACGAACGTTGCACTTGCCGGTTTCGCAAGGGACATGACGCTGGCTCCGTTGCCGAACGCTTTGCCCGATTTTTGCCCGACGACGACGTACAACCGTGCCCACCGAGCTCGCCGTTTGCCGGTAAGCGGACCGATTATTCACCGAAACGTCCTCGTGCTCGTCCTCGTGTTCCGACGGCGAAGACGTGACGATCGCCGCAGAACGGGCCGCGGCACGTTCGCAAAGCGTCGCGCCAGTAGGCGCACTTAAATTTCGAAAATACGCGTTAATGGAAACGACGCGGCGGGGGCGCGATGATGTACACACGTGTCACGGTCGAATCCGTTGTCGCCGCGTCATAAACACCGGGGCCAGTACATAATAATACACCGAGGAGCGGTCCACGTCGAGTACGTGTTCATATTATTATTATTTTTGCCCGTTACCGTTTATTCGAGAGAATGATTTTCCGGAAAGGTCGAAAACCGGCTCGTATCGTATCGTTATTGTTGTTGCGTTATATCATTCTGCGGTGGTATGTGTACAATACGCGGGGTTAGGTACGGTTTTTGACAAATGGGTGTATGTGTATACACACACACACACACACACCTACGCGTGCGGGCGTGTGTGTATCGTCGGGTAGCTGCTCGGCGTTTCGGGTAACGCGCGCATTCCGATCGTCGACGTGACGGGGTGGAAGAAGGCAAAAAAATAACAATAATAATAACCCGCTGACAATATAATAAAAACCTCAAAAGGCGAGCGAAACGCGCTGAGACCTATTTAATGACAATACACTCTGCGTGTACAGATGTACAGTGTACGCGTATAGTAGTGGCCATATATCATGTACATCAATCGCGCGGCCGTCCCGACAGTCGTTCGGTAAACGCGTATTTTATATAATAATAATAATATATCGTTTCCATTGTGTCGCCAAAACCTGCGGAGGGTTTCGTGTGTATAATCCCGAATTATTATCGCGCGGGAGAAAAAAATAATCTCGTGAATCTCGTGCATCGGTCTACGCGACGAGCGTAAAACGAATTTAAACGGTGTTTGATATTGACTCCGCTCGCGCCGACGTCCAGTTCAACACACACACACACACATGTTTTTTTTTTTTTTTTGGAGGTACCGATCGGTTCGTGTTTCATATTTTAAACGGACAACAACGACGTGACACTCATTGAAGAAAAAGGTTTCGAACTGCGAACCGACAATTTTATAAACACGACAATTAATCGTGTAACTCGAAAAACACGACGACGAGAAACGAAAACGAATTGTTTTCAAAATCGATCAACGACAATAAAAACGTGCGCGTTACTGCTTTTCAGTACGCACGCAAACGCTGTAAGAGTCACGTTTCTTCTTCTGTTCTTGTCGGCATTCCGTTTGTTTAGGCAACAGCGATACGTTAATAACGTATTATCATGCACGTTTCGCCGCGGCGGGAAAGACGGATCTGTCGCCGTCCAATTCGGCACGCTCGTTATGTCATCATTGTTTGATCCGCATTTACCCGACGTTTCGTATCGGTCAACCGACCATACGATACGACGGTAATTGGATCGAACCTTCTCGAACATTCGAGAAAGATCGGTGAGCATCCCCACTCGTCGCCGATAAGCTGATATGACCACGTCGAAACGTACGACATACGCCGCTACGAGTGTGTCGGCTCTCGTCCGTTCGATGACGTAGACTGTTTTGTTGTATGCTCGAGCGTCCGCTCTTTTTCGGGTTGCCGTGATATTTGCGCGACTCCGAATTCGTTTGCATGTGAATCGTGTTCACTGCGACCCGCGTTCGCGTCGGTTTAATTGTCCAACGTGCCGTTTCGATTCACGGGTGTGGCGAACGCCTCCGTTTGGTATACGCGCGATTGCTCCGAGCGCCATTTCTGATACTCGCGTGTGTCGTTTTCGCGTGTGCGGATATTCGGGTGCATACGAGAGTTGCGTTGCTCTCGTATTCGGTCACCATTCATTGTGTCGTGCCATTCGTCCGTTAGTGCGACGTACAGTTACATGGATTATCGGATGCGATATTGCTCCGCCGTTGGCGACGAACGTTAGTCGGGATTCGTGCCGTCACATTCACACTCGAGTCCAACGCGACGAACTCACGTTTCATCATTGTGGCTCCACTGTGTCCGTCGTCAGATCATTATATAGACGGTACCAACCGATACCCGGCGATCACTGGTGATATCAGTCATTTTTGCGTTTTACGTGTGTTTTATCAACAATTATATTTATGTCACATTGTGCGTCTCCTTCATTTGGGTTATTACACGTTTTGTTGTATATTGACGTCTTTCCTTTTTATTTTGTGTATTATTTAGGAGGTCACCTTATCCCATACCCTAGACGCGAGTCGAAGCGGCCAACTGCCATACTCGTAAGAGCCGTTTCGGCGCAAACAATCATTAAGCGCGCGGTTGTTTCGGCACGAGCCGACCAGACTTTCGCCGCGTTTGAACTCGGACGACAATTGTATATTTATAAACAATAACCCTTTTTTTTTCTTTTTCGGACGCGTCGTCACCCGAGTACTGTCGTCACGGGTTTAAGCGTACACCGCGTATTTTGTTTGTTTGATTTTTTTTTTTTAGTTATTATTTTTTTATTCTTCCCGCTCGTGACAACCGAAACGGAGGTTTTTTTTCCCACATGGCCGATTCGTATTTAAAAATAAACACTCGCCGTACAGAGACCGCGAGACGTGAAAAGAGAAAAGAACGCGCATCCTCCGCGATTCGTTTACCGCGTTGCACAAAGCTCAGCGTTGGCCGGGAAAAAAAAATTATTTCAACGATCCAACGGAACTTCGCGTACTTGATTTGCGTACGTATATACGAGACTTTTAAACGTTCTGTTCAAACGCGAACAGTTCAAAAACCGAAAATGCCGGACAACGCACAATTCACTTATCTCCGGTCGTTGGACGACGGTGTTATCGTGTTCGAAATTTACGACTCCGGACGTGATGTATACTCGGATATCGTTTCTCTTCAACGCAAAATAAAATAACATCGCGTCATGAATTGCATTCTAAAGCGATTTTCCCTGTCCGGAATCAGCTTATGAAGCGCAAAAAACCACGAGAACGTACGTTTTTTGCGAATTGTCGCTCTCTTGTGCACACATTTCCCGGTTTCTCGTACGACACGCGGACCGGCCCGATTTCCTCCCTTGAAACGTACTTGGACTTATGGACGATCGAAAACTACGTTTCTAAAAATTCGTCCGCGGGTTTTGCGTTCCCGTCACGGGCAAACCGTCGTAGTCCCGAAACCGTGTAACCCGGCAGCGCATTTGCCCGGAGGAGAGGATTTGGGGTGCTGATCTTCCCCTTGAGCTTTTTTTTTTGTTTTTTATTTATGTAAAAGTATTCAGGTGTATAGACAGTATTTTACATATATTTGTCAATAGGAAACGCGCGATTCCCTCTAACCCGCCCTCGGACAATTCCTAAATACGTCGCCGGTGTAAACCTAACCGACGACGACGTTACATTATATTATGATAATATCCGCCCGACGAGGACATCTAGGGGGGGGTAATCTGGAATCGATTTGTAGCCTCGTCGATGTACGTTTTTGCTTTTTGATTCGCATACGACGTGTAGTGTAATCGAAGTCGCGATCGTATCTACACGACGCGTGCGAAACACGGACGTTCGGCGTAAAAATCGAAAAAGAAAAAAATGTACGTCCCTCGCAGTACGACCGAATAATCATTTTTTTCTTCTTCTTCTATTGTACATATTAACACGCAGGACTTTGAAACCCCCGGGAAACCGTTGTGGGTTAGGTTAGAACAAACGGTTCCCCGCCATAATTACGGACGGACGCTTTGTCGAAAGGGTAAAAAGTTGCGAAAGTACCGATTATCGGTTTTCGATATTTTCGTATGCAAATCAATCGGTTTTCCGCGTTTGGCTCGTCCGCGTTTGATATCTCGACCGATCCCGGACCGATAACGCGAACGATCGTCTTGAACGCCGGCCCACGTTTCGTTACGTCAAATCAAAAAAAATACGACTAAAAAATACCCCCGTGCTCGGGACGCGGCACATACGTGAATACGAGGGCGACGAACACGTAGTTACGCGCGATACGACGTAATAAAAAAAAGTGCGCGCCCCGTCTCGCAAGGAAGTCGTAATAGTCGTCGTCATTATATCTATCTATATATATAACTATAACTATAACTATGTATACGCGCAGAGTTCTCGAATTGGTTTAACGGACATTAAACGGGCCGCCCTATAAAATACAAAGTACCTATGGCGCGCGCGCGGGGACGGTCGTATTATATTATATCGCCGCGATTTAATGGTATTAATAACGCTCCCGTCGACGGCAATAAAAATAATAAACGAAATTCTCGGCCAAGGGTTTTCAATTACAACCGTCGAAAACAATAACCCGAACGCATTGCGGACGCCGCGAAACTTTTACAACGCGAAACTCCGCGTGCACATGGGCATATAAATGGATACGTTTAACAGTTTGTTTTCAAATATTATTAAAATCGGATCGAGCGAAAATAATATCGACGTCGTCACAGATTTCGAATCGTTAAACGTCATTAATCATCGTATCAACTGGCTCTGGGGGGGGGAGCAATTTATTGGCCCAATTATCGTTATGTAGATTATCGGTTTTTTTTTTTTTAAATTTTAAATTTTTTCTGTCCCCACCGTTCGACCGTGGTACCGTTTTGTCGGGACCGTACGTCTCTATTTGTTCATTATTATTCACGTACACGCTGGTGAATATATCATGTACGTGAGAGCATACGTGTATATAAACTCGGTCTGCGCAATTTTCTTAATATTTCCTTCCATCGTCGTATTCACGGGGGGGGGGGGTTATAGGGTTTAAACTCCCCCCCCCCATTGGCCGTATTAAAAGAAAAAATTACAACCAATTCGTATTATATTTGTAAAGAATGTGAATATTCATTGTCTCATCGTATAATTTACTAATTATACATAGTAGTAACTCATTGATTTTTTAATGATCTATGTGGTTACTGGTCAACGTTTACCTACTATCCGTATTAGTGGATATTGGTTAATGTGGTTATTAATTCAGGATGGAGCATGACTCACATAGACATACAGTTATAGCCAAGGTGAATTGATATATATATATATATATTATATATTGGATATATAGATCCATCTTAGTTATAGCACAGTTATATCAAAACAAATCACTCACAATGTAATCAAAAACAAAAATACGTCATTCGGTTGGGACTCGGCAGATTTCAAATCAGTGTAATCGCATGATGGCGCAATATATTTATCTAAAATTTAAACATACTCAACGCATACAATACAATACTCATACATACAATGACCGAGGTACCTCTTTTGAATTTTATTTACAAACAGAAAATATAGTTAAATTTATTAGTAAACGGTATCTGTTTATTTGTTTTAGACCCGGATTAATGGACTTACTATATTAGCAATTCATGGAGAGGTTCCACTAACGGTTGAGGAAGTGATAGATGATCTGGCGAAAAAGCCAAAAAAGTTAAATTTTGTGTTATAAAAAATAAAAATAATATAAAATATTATATTATTATTTTTATATTGTAATTATTAAAAATAGTATTAAATTTCATAGCCAGGGGGTTGTGGGCCTAGAGCTCTACCGCATACTTTTTCTAGAAATTATCGAAAACCCCTCCTCCCCCCGTTGAAAATTCCTGAGAACGCCACTGTTTCCTTCACTATTATTTCGTTTTCGTTTTTATTTTTTATGTGTACGGATACGCGAGCACGTAGAAAAAGATCCCGTTGCCAATTTTCCTGTCTGCCTTCCACCGTGCACAATAATAATTAAACACGAATATAATCCTCACCGCTACGACATACGAGTCCTCGGCCTCGGCCTCGGTGACGACCGTCGTACATTTCTGATTGTCGGCCACATGACGTTCGTCGCATAACGAGAAACGGCGAACAGTGACAACGCATTGTTTCTGCGTCCGGACGAAAAGCCGCGTCGTCCGAGGAGCCGTCTAAAACGGATATCTAAAAAAAAAAAATCCTGCTTGTTACGAGCACGCGCGGATCAAGTGAAACTTCTATCGGAGTAGTTTAACCGATAGAGCGTTGTGTTTGTATTGGAATAAACTAAACAACGACGTATATGGAAGTTAGCAAATGTTCTCTATTCCGCTAGGTGAATAAATGTAGGAACTGTACTAGCGGAGGGCGTTTATCGATAAAATGCTTACGCGGTTAGTTACTTGGTCATTTGGTCCGACCGGCCTGTGGCGTGTATGTAGTAATGTAAATTCGGCGAAGTTTTGTTCACGTTATTTAGCCCGGTGCGCGGATGCTAGATGCTAGATGCACGCGCAACTAATCTCGAGAAAAAGTGTCGTGACAGCGGACCGTGACGCGCAAAAATCTTTTTTTTTTTGTACACCCCATAAAGAAGTTTCGCTTCATAAAATACACGGTACCACGTGCATTGTGCGCAGGCCCGGCTCAAGGGGTAGGCAACGTATGCACACGCGGCATTTCAAGATTTGGTATTGTACGTGATTTTCATAAAAATTATTACGTATTATATTGTGCAATAAAAAATACGAATCTAAAAATTATTTCGCCATAACATCCATATCGAATGACACACATGGAACTTTTTATCACTTTATTTTATATTCCAATAAAAAAAATTACTAAAAGCCCTACCCCACCTCGTTTACGTCTAAGAGAAAATATTGTATTCATATGCGCGTTCAATTTTTAATTTCGCCTAAGTGTGTTTGAACGCTCGAGTCGGGCCTGATTGTGCGTGCGCTCGCAGATGCGTTTCGATCGCTATCGAATCTTATCAGTCACAATCTACCGTTTATTTAACGGGTCGACCGCCACACGCTTTTATTTATCATCAGAGCCGGATTTTTTTTTTTTTAGGGGGGCAGGAACTTTTAAACGAACGCTTTAACTACGTTTTGCGTATGTTTTCGGGAAAAAAAGAAAACCGTATTTTCGTGTTTATTACAAATTTACTGCCATAACCGGACGACCGACTTTCGGTTATTGTTTGGTTTACATAACCGATCGTATACAAGAGATTATGAATATTTAAATTTTTCTCGTGGCTTCGATCGGGTCAAAACGATTATACAACAACGATTGAACGGTTTACGAGTGTCGGAGATCTCGAACGGAGTACGGATAATAATAATAATAATTCAAAAGCGATACGGCCACGCGTTTATATTTATTTTCATCGACTCCGTGAATAGCTGACGGCGTAGTTTGTCATTGAAACGACACGCGTTATAATTAAATTTATCGAAATCGATCTTTTGAACGATTCCCGCACAAATACGTATCGTCGACGAAAAACGTCTGAAAACCGTAAACAACACGTTCAGAATCGACGTAATTACGCGTGTCGCAGCATACGATGTGTAAACGGAATTTGAAAACAAAAAAAAATCGATCGTGGAGAGAAAGAAAAACGTTCCCGTTCCTCTCGTTCCGTCGCGATCGTCTGTCTTACCGTTTCGCCGTTGTACAAAATAAACGATTCTCTCTCTAGCTTTCCGCGTTTTGTTTCGTTTTTTTTTTTGTGTTTTTTAATTAAAATATTCGCGACGGCCGTAGTCGCGAGCAGTGCATAATAATAAAAGCCGACCGAAAACATCGTTTTGCGAAATAAACGTTTTGTGTGTGCGTTTTTTGCTTTTCTTTCTTTCCTTTCCGTCGTCGTCGTCGTCGTTTCGGACCGTCCCGTTCATTTCGTTATCTACCCGGCTCGGATCGCACGATTTTAAACGCTCAATTTAAAACGTACCACCGTCCGCCCGACGTGACCCGACCGCGCCGGCTAATGACGCGGAGATAGATTCGTTAGTTTATATAATACGGTTACTCGGAAAAGCGTACTTAAAAATATTAAGTGATACGCATCTGAACGGTGGCTGTTTTTTTTTTCGTTCTTTTTCTTCCGTCTCGCCTAGCCGACTTTTTCCAGCGGTCTGCTCACGTTCTCTATCACTCGCCTCGCCGTATATTTTATTATATTTTATTATATACATCGTGTTTTCGTATAGCGTACCGCGTCCGGGAGCAATAATAATTCAAAAATTCATCGTACGAAAACGTTCGGTCATGTGCGAATCGCTAAATACCGAAACAAGAATCGTCTTATCGATTTATAAACGCCTCGTGCGCGCCTTGCCGTTTTTTTATAACACGACCGTAAAATTCGTATAGATGATACGCGTGATATTAGTTATTCACGTGAAATTTGTTTGTCTTAAAACATTTTTTTTTTTTTGTAATTTGGACACGTGCCCTTGTTATTCGTTAAACGACGATTCGCACGTGGTTTCGCGCAGCGCTCGAAAAAACATTGCAAAGGCGTGCAAGAGTGCAAAAACAAACGTACGTTCCCGAAGAATCGAATGGCACGTCGTCTACGGCGTCCCCGTTAAGAATAATCAGAATCGATTTCCGTTTTAGATTGGAATGGCTTATTATAATGCGCATTAATAAACGGATATAACCATATCCGTGGAAACGACTTTATAGAATATAAACGTTGTAACACGTGATGATTTGCACGGCCGGCTCCGTGATCAGTGATTCATAATTTTTAGTTTTTATACCGAGAGTGTTTAAAAACAAAACATTAGGGTTTGACGTCCCCCCCCACTCGAAATATTTTTCTGCTGGCGGTCTTGAAAACGCGACGTTCACCACGTACGTCACGCACACGTCACGTCAGCCTCCCTGGTAGTTTTTTTAATTATTCCAGAAATTACTAACTACGTGACGACGGTGCGATACGGATCCGTTCGAATTCCACGCCAGACATCTTTGCAAAAAAATTACCAAGATTCAAAAACGGGGGGGGGCTGGCGTGACGTACGTCCGTTTACGTTCGGACGCGCTGACTCGTTTACAGTTTTTTTATTTTTTTTATTTTTTTTATTGAATCTTTACAATCTATACAATAAGCAAATTTGATGTTTTAAATGATTTACATAGCTGGATTTTTATGAGCAGGGAGACTGTCCAGTGACAGAACCCTCGGAGTGAAATTTAAAGCTCGGAAATTAATTGATCCCTACACCAACGTCTTCTTAATCGACGCGGGGGATTGTTGGGGATGTTTGCACTGCCTTGGATAGAGATAAGTGGGTTGGGATGACTGGCTAGTTTGGTGTGGAATTTTTTGTAATGGATGTTTGCAATTTTCGATGCTGAGATCTTTGTGGATCGTTTACAGTTAGCCTCGCGCTTGTTACGCGGTTTCCGCGTTTCTATTCCGCTGCAGTTTTTACACGTTCGGCGGTGGCCGACGCAATTAAAACGTGCCGAACGGATTTCGATCGCAGCGGCGTAACGTGAACGTAACCGGGACGAAAACAAAAGTCCGCGTCCGAAACCGTACATTATTGTTAAATACACCTATCGTTTAGCTTGGCCGACGTTAAGCCCTTACGAGGTCCCAAGTTTACGCCCAAGTCTCCCACGTCTAACGGTATTAAACACATAGGACATACCATCGGAATCGCTCACGGGTTTCTGCCGGCCACATGTCACGTCTGTAGGAATCGATGTCTCCGTCGAGCATATCGCGTTTCCGACCGTCTGAAATGTGTTCAAGGTCGGGCCGAACACAGGACGGTGTCATAAACTTGACTAGATCCAATCGTTCTTCTCCAGCAAACCGATTTATATAACGAAATTAAAAAAGAAAATATTGTAGTCAAACGTACGAATATAAAAAAACGACAAGTAAAAAATAAATTTTTACCTAAACAGCGTGTAAGTAAACATAATATAAATATCGTCATGTAACTAAGCAATAAAAAAAAAAAATCGTTTTTCTTTCTTTTTTTTTCTTTTTTTTCTTATCAGGTAAGATAAATCATATTTAATACTTTACAGTTAAAAATTTGAAAAATGTCGGTTAAACGTCACAAAGGCGACCTCATGTGAAGGGCCTCGGAATTTGTATTCGATTAAAACTGTATGGGGCACGCGTATGCGTATGCTAACCTCCTGATTCGAAAAGCAGTTTTATAATTAGACACTCGAATACTTATCGTGTTATGCACGTTATATGTAATGGATCGTTTATTGACGTCAATCGCGAGATATTTCGTGAAAAAAAAAAATAAATAAAATAAAAAAATACTCGTGCGATTTAATTAAAACGTAAAATATCACGCGTCGTCGACAAAACAAACACGATTGCGCGCGAAGAAAAAAAACGATTTTCAAGTCGAGAATCGTTTGCGAATTTCGACGGACGACTATTTGGCCGGTAATTGGACGACAACGTTCTTATGTCTCGGTCGAGAAGTCGTACGTTTAACGTTTTTATTCCTATTTTTATAACTACGGGTTTTTTATCCGGCTATCACGAGTGCACGTGATAATAACGCTAATAACGTTGATCGACGCGTTACACACAAAAAAAAACAAAAGCACACGCTACGCTTCGCGTGCACCGTCGCCAAAAAAATCCTACCGTCACGTGGCGTTCGTTCTGGACGACGTCAAACCCAACTTTTGTGCGACCTACGCATACGGGTCTCGCGAACCTCGTCGTGATGACACAAATACAACTGTACATACTGTGCACAACGCGTATTTGAGCAGCAATACACGCGTCTTACAAGGAACCAGACCGAGTACAAGGCTTAGTGTTTACGGTACGAACGGTAGCAGTCTCATCGTTACGGGCGCGGATCAAGAACTTATTTACGGGGGTGGGGGGGCCATCTTAATCAAAACAATTTTAATCCTCGTTTTGTCGCGTCGAGTAATGAAATATTTTCAAAACGTTTTATTGGAAATCGTTCGCGATACACCGAAACAAAACACAATAAAGTCTGTCTTCGTATCTTTATCGAATGTCGAATCGCGTGGCGGTCGCGGCTGCTATCGGAACAATTTATTGTCCTCTACGGAGATGTTCGAGATATTGTGTGTAACCCATCAATTTTTAAGGTTCGCGTATCGTTCAATAATTAAACTGCAATACATGTGTGAAAACGATTATGTGTATTTTGATAAAAAGTGGTATTTATCTTTATTGATTATCAAAAACGTTAAAACCGAAAAATCCCATAGCTACAACTTCATTTTAAATTGTCTTTCAATAGTATCATAGATAAGAGTTAGAATTATAAAACGATAGTAATAAAAAAATTTAACAACAGTCTACGTCTACCTAACCTAACCCTTGCCCCCCCCCTTGGATCCGCGCCTGCTTCGTTATCGTTACGACCAGCCGTAGAGTGAGCAGCGGTCGATGGTGACCGAAGTACGAAATGTACGTACGCTCTCTCGTCCACGCGCGTCAATCGTGGTTCCGCGTTGTCGACAGTTTCGACAGTTCGGCTGGTCGATAAACACGAAAAGACCCATTCTCGGGTCCGATGTCAAATAGTGTTCGAAGAATTCGATCGTGTCGTCGGCGATTTTTGCGAATAGTACGCTCGCCGTTAATTCTCGTCTCCTAACACGGCGATCGCTTATCGTTCCGAGGGCGACGTAGACGACCGGGTCCGGGTCCGACCGTCGGTTACGTGTTTCATTGGGTAGGTTAGGTTAGGTTACGATCACGTACGTCTCGACACGATCGAGTCCGACGAACAAAGCGCGCCGGCGTGCGTTGGTGCCGAACCGAACGGGGCGAACAATGGCAAGCCGCTCGGCGAAACGGCGATGGTCGGACGGGGATGGGATCGACGCGTTCGACGGCGGGTCGCGCCGACGAGGGGTCGGTTAGGTTAGGTCGGTCGGCGATCGCGTCGCCTTCTCACGCCCGACGGCCGTCGTCCTAACCTGACGGCCGCCGCGGGGAAACGAAAACGTAACGTCCGCGAGGACCGCCGGGGACGTGGTGATCCCGACTGGAGATACGACAGTAGGCACAAAGGACGTACGTACGTGCACGACGTTGCCGCTCCCGATAAACCGTATTCGACGAATAAGACCGGACGTCAGATATCGCCAAACACGTTTGCGAAATGAAGGAGATCGGGCTTTCCGCCGAGGCCCGCGTACATCCAAAACGGTAGATACGTCGCTTCGAAATCAGTCTTTAACGTCAGAACGGTTTGAGAACGGCAGTAGTGGATGGCACGCGGATTCCGAATCGTTTTCAAAACTGTTGTTAAACAAGTTGGAAATGTGAACGTCGTTCGAACACGTAACTGCTGTTTGAAATCGGTGACATTTGCGAGAAGAGACGTTTGTGAAAAAACTAGAATATTCGATACTCGTGTATACCTACCGGAAAACATGATATTCCCTATACAATGTCCCATATTCATATATATATATATATTTTATATTTTTATAACATTTTATTACGTGAAAGTACCAGTGACTTGAATCATTGAGATAAGCAACGCAATAACGGTCATACTGTATAGTAGCCGTTGCGATAATTGATAAATGTCCACCAAGACGACGAAAACTTATCACGAAACAGTCGATCATTCCGATTCGTACAATTTCCACGACGAACGCGAACGATCGAATGTACGTGAAAACATGTGTCAATCGCGATGACTTGTTTTGGTTTCAATTTGTTATCAATTTCAAAAATGTCAAATGCGTCTATCTCGATCGATGAAGTGGACGTTGTCATGCACTGTTGGTACGACAGGATGTAAAAAAAAGAAAAAAAAGAAAAGGAAATATTGGGTCCATCCTCATATTGAGAAAAACATCAATTGCCCAACTTTCGCGGCGGCCAGAGAACTACAGGAAACCGATTCAAAATTTCCGGCGTTCTATAGAGTCCTATAAAGAACTTGTAAGAATTATTTCTCCTGTCATTCATCAGCAGAACACTCACGTGCGAGAACGTAACGTAATAAAATAATAAAACTGAAATGAAATCGCACGCAATCCGTGCGACTGCCAGGCCGTTGTCATCAAATCGCGTCGTTTGTTAGTGGATGCCCCGTACACTTTGCTAGGAAATCGCAAGAACGCGAAATCGCGAAGTCGCGTGACAATCGCCTAGCGTGAGTAGTTTAAAAGTGAGGTTAGGTACGATGTTATTGTGTATGGTCCGTCGTAAACTGTTCCAACTGCAAAATGCACTCAATACACAATTCAACATTAATTCAATTGTAATTAATTGTTCAATGTTTACGCGCGTGTTTTGAAGTACATTTACCGGCTGTAACAACCAACGTTTACGGCTAATCCGGAAAACGGACGAAGACATTCGAAAGACGAATGCATCCGTCGAAGGCACAACAACGCTATTACAACAAGTATACGACGACACCGTGTACACGTTTAAATTCGTCGTCTCATTTCCTGTCGATTATTACGCGGACGACGTATCGCATACGCGGGCCTCTCGTCGTTCGTCATGCGGAAAACCAATAACTCTAGAACGGTATTGACCAGAACCCCGATATTATTCGTGTACGCATCGAACGACGTTGATGACATGATGTCGTTTGGACCAGGTCGAGTCGTTCGCGCGTGCAACTGTTGCTTGTCCCGCGGACAAGTCCGTCAGGGTACTTTGGTCGCGGTCGGGGTTTGAGTTGTCGCCAAAACGGGACTAACGCCGCGACCGATACAGAACAAAACTTGTCGAAGATCCCGAAACTATATTCAGCAAACGTACTACGCCCCATAAGGCTCCCGGTAATGCTAGTAACCAATCGTACGTTAAAGGTGCACGTCAACCGCGGGGGAGGGGGGTGAAACCTGTATCTAACCTCGTGCCGGACCGATAGATCTGAAACGTTCGAGACTAAAATTCTCCGATGGCGTGGTAACCCCGTCCACCCCGAACACCCGAACAACCACCCCCCCTTTTACGGAACCCTCGCGACAACGTTCAAAACGGACCGTCCGTGACCGCCGGAGTTAGGTTAGGTGACTCAAACGCCGTGCCGTCTCACGTTGACGGCGTTTCCGTCGTGCGTCGTCGCCGGCAAAGAAACAGAATTCAAACCCCCGCGTCACGCGCGCGCGCGCCTTCACGCCGCGGGTCGTAAATCATCCGTCGCCTAACCGGCGACTCCGTACACGGACACCCGCATGGTTACGCGCGACCGGCCGATCGGAGAAAATAAACAGATCGCCGTGGTTACCGGCGCGTCCGCGATCTACGAGCCCGGCGAACCGCGGACGGGTCTCATTGAGGTGCTTCACACCTGCCCAACAACAACTAAATTTCAAAAAAATCTCAACACACCCACAAGTCAACTTTCAAATTCTCTTTTCGCACTCGCACCGTCCTTCGCCTGTTACATACTAGTTTTTTTTTTTATTTTTTTTATTTTTTTTGATTTTAGTATCTTATACTAATTTTTTTTTTCGATTTTTTTTTTTGAATTTTTTTTTTTTGAATTTTTTTTTCCGTCTCTTAGACTAATTTTTTTTTCGAATTTTTTTTTCGTCTCTTAGACTAATTTTTTTTTTTTGAAATTTTTTTTTTTTTGAAATTTTTTTTTTCGTCTCTTATACGAATTTTTTTTTTTTTCGAATTTTTTTTCAAACTTTTTTTTTCAAACTGACATTCAACAATGCACCGCCAAGTGACGTCCGTCGAGATCCACGCACATTCACCACAGGTACGGTACACACTGATACGACATATCGGCAATGAGATTTATGTACCGATTGTTTTTCGATTGTGTTTAGCTAACTGCACGTTCGCGTTACTACGCCGCATGCTTATGAATTATTATACGTATATATAAATGTAATACAACGGTTTTGTGTTTTATTGTTTTATTTTTTCATGACAAATAATGACGACGCGTTTGATTCGGACAGTTTGAGGCCACCATGACGGGACGTCGATTCCTGTGCCCGTCCGGAGCCACGTGCTTGGCCGACGTGAAGAGGCTGAGTTTGTTGAGCGCGCTTAAACGGTGCGGCTTGTGTGACAAGCGCAAACCGTTTAAGCGCGTATTGAAGTGTCGCAGTAATAACAACATTATTATTATTATTATTATTATTATTATTATTATTAATGTGTATTTAAAACACGCGATCGATTAGGCTGCAGGATGGTTTATCACAACGGCTGCCTGAAACGATTGGAGGCGGCGGCGGCGGCGGCGGCAACGGCGGTAATGGTCACGGACGCGCTACCGGCCGCGAACTACCGGGAATCTCCGGTAGTTAACGAACAAACGAGCAGAGTGCACGCCGCGGCCGGAAGTACCGCGAACCCGACGACGGAGACCCCGGGGGTCCGAGTCGAAGGAGTTCGCGACATCCTGGCCGACATCGCGGACAGGCGACAGCGCGCGGCGCACGCCGCGGAAAGACGGCGACAGCGGCGGCAGCGGCGGCAGCGGCGACAGCGGCGGCAGCAGCAACAGCGGCGGCGGCGGCGGCGGCTGGACGTTCTGGCCGAGGCGGCAAGCACCGCGAACTGGACGACACGGACCGCGTGGGTGCTGGTCGCCGACGTTCGCGACACGCTCGCCGCGGACAGACGCGGACGAGCGGCGAACGCCGCGGAAAGACGGCGGCGGGACGTTCTGGCCGCGGCGGGAAGTACCGCGGCGGGAAGCACCGCGAACCGGACGACACAGACCGCGTGGGTGCTGGTCGCCGACGTTCGCGACACGCTCGCCGCGGACAGACGCGGACGAGCGGCGCACGCCGCGGAAAGACGGCGGCGGGAGGTTCTGGCCGCGGCGGGAAGTACCGCGGACCGGGCGACGGAGACCGCGCGGGTCCCGGTCGCCGGCGTTCGCGACACGCTCGCCGCGGACAGACGGCGACGCGCCGTCCGGGCCGCGGAGAGTCGGCGGCTGGCCGGCCACGCGGCGGCGCACACCGAGGCGGTCGTACACGAGCAGCCGGCTGTCGGATGCTCGACAGCCGGTACTACCGAACCCGCTGTGGCGATCGACTCGGCGTCGTTAATCGTCGTCCGCCGAAAGATGCTCGCGGCTTGCGGTAAATACGACTTTTTCGCGCGGTCCCGGGCGATCTAACGTGGCGACGAGAATGGTGTGGGTGCGGCCCTCGACGGCACGGCATCCCCTCCAACGAGTCTTTATAGTATTATAGTATTATATTATAGTCATTTATGCCGTCATGTGATGTTTTGTTTTCAGAGTACTTTGAATATCTGATCGCGGAACGAGATAGCCGGCAGCCGTACGACCCAAAATTTCGGCGAATGACGAGAAGAGGTTAGTTTCTATTTTGTTTTTATTGTTTACGTCTAAACGCGGATCGACGGTTGACTACATACGCGCGCGCGTGTATTGTTCACAGACTACAAGGAAATGTCCGCCTCCTGGGACGCTAGTACATTCAAGCGTCCCAAAAATAATGAATCTGCCAGAACAGTATATTCATTAACAATAAAAAATTCGACCATCGCAGAAGCAGCCGATTTAATTTAATATTTGTAACATTTTTTTGTACATTTTTTTGTAAATTTTTTTTGTAAATTTTTTTTGTACACTGTTTTTGTACACTGTTTTTGTACACTGTTTTTGTACACTGTTTTTGTACACTGTTCTTGTACACTGTTCTTGTACACTGTTCTTGTACACTGTTCTTGTACACTGTTCTTGTACACTGTTCTTGTACACTGTTCTTGTACACTGTTCTTGTACACTATTTTTGTAAATTGTTATTATAAATTGTTTTTTTTCACAATTTTTTTTTATACATTTACATTGTTATATATATTCTTGTAAATTAAAATTGCTTATTAAATAAATATTTGTTATAGTTGTATACGTCTGAGGTTTTTTTTTAATATTTAAATATTGTAATAATGTGTGCACTAAAAAAAAATCCTTTTTGTATCGAGTCGTTTTGTGAACGAAAACTACAATAATACGTATTACGCACACCGATTTACATTGTATTACGGTCTCGTTGTTCGAGGACAGTGATGTATCCCACGAGTCAACGTTGCTACCAATGACGTGTCCTTGGACCAACGTTACCATCAGAGATACGGCTTCGTGCTCCGGCGTAGTATGTCAATAAGGGAAAAAGTCGTAGCAAATGGAAACAAATAGTTTTTACATATAAAGTGGTTTATTAAAGACTAAGAATAACTAATTAAAAATACAAGATCTGGTGCTAAAACTACCAGAGTAGGATCTCTCACAAATTGTAAGAGGAGTCGTGTAATATGTGTGCTCGTACTTAGACCGAACGACCGACTGAATCGTAGCCCACCACGGTGGTGGTTCGTCCAGCGAGTGCGATGTTGGAATCCGCTGACCGAGCGGATTCCTTATGCTCTGTTGTCACGTAGGACTGTTCATTGGAATTACATATTACACGACTAACATAATATAATAAAGAAAATTAATGTTACGTAATATCGCGTGTACAACATACCCCCCATGTTAAATAGGAGCAGTCCCTGCGACTTCCTTTAGTAGTATTCAAAATATCCTAATACAAAAAACTAAATTCCCAGACTACAATATACTTAACTATTCCTAATATATGAGTACACCTAGTTCAACACATGGTGTATGAAATATTTAAAAATATTTTCACTTAATATTACATGGAATGTTTTACAAAACAAAAAGTTAACTTAACATTACTTCAGATTGAGGTCTCGGCTACAACGTCTTGAGGTTGGTATACAACAGGTTTTCTCGATTTATACTTATAAACGAAATATGCAGAAAGGAGTAAGGTTGTTAAAATAGTGGACACAATGATTAAAGGTATTATCAAATACCATCTATTATTCTCCATAAAATTATCTTTAATCTTCAGTGCATGTATTTGATTTTCAATATCTAAAAGTGACTTGGAATGCTGTTCTAAATCTTTAAGACTATCTAGATTTATGTTTTCTGAGAAATTAAATGGCTCTATAATACGTTGGTGTTCTGTCATTAATGCGGATTTCATTACATATTTATTTTCAATAGGTGTATAAAGCGTTTGTGTTATATTTTTTGTAAAAATTCGTGATGGAGCAAGAATAGTCTGTTTAGTATAAGCACTGCATTGTGAATTTAAAGTTATTTGTCCTGTTCCATTGAGAAAAACGTTTAGCGGATCCCCGTTACTACACTTAATGGCTATACTTTCATTAATAGCTACATATAACCAAGTATTTAAATTACTTAGTCTATTAAAAATTGAGTTTACAATTTTAATATACTTAACTTTACATGAAACTAACATATCAGATTGCCCTAATAAAGGTTCAAAACCACATAATTTTGCTGTCGCAGTATACATAGGTGAAATTTCATTACAATAAAAATTATCATCAACATATTTACATCTTTCAAGCTGTTCTTCCGAAAGAGAAATACAATATTCCCTGTTGGTACTTAAAGCTAATATGGGTTCGACAGAAGTATACATTGAGTAGAGATCACCTTGCTGAATTAGAGGGAATGGGATGACTCTATAGACTTTAAAAACATTGGCATTTATCAACGGAATCTTTTGAATGAATATTAAAGTTTGGTCTACAATAATAACCGATACTTGAGAAATTTGAATGAGTTTAGTTATAGTGAACTTTTCCACCGAAAAAGGTAAATTTAATTCATGTGGTAAGTTTAACTGGATTTCACGAAGATGTTGTTTATATTCCTGGTGTGACATGAGGTTTGGATGAATCTGTCCATGTATAGCTGCGTTCACAATATGTAATAATTTTTGTACTCCAAAAGCTTGTTGAGTAAGAAGCAAATTGATGACAGTAGCTTGTTCGACTAACATTTCCCGAGTTTGTAATTCTGACATGTCAGCCTCCGATCGACCTATTTTCTCATACAATCGCGCTATTATGAGATCCGAACTCCTTCGGGATTGTAATATTGGTGCCATAGTTACATTGAAATCTGAAATAGTCGCACGTACTACTCTAGTTTGGGCGGCCATTAGGTTCAACGTACTGGTTGATGTGTGATCTAATTCCAAAATTTTTCCATATAGGAAATCTGCATCTTCATCTGAACAAACACCGAATAATAATTTTGCGACGCGTCCCACCATATTGATTAATCCTCGTTTACTGCGAGCTGGTTGCCAATCTGTTCCTACGGAATCGAGAATTTTCTTTTGAACTTGTTCCATCTGGTGGAAAATCGTTGAGGTACTTGATTCCATCCATTCACAGCTAGATCGAATACTTGTAGAGGGATTTTCTCTAATATACTTTTCACAAAATGCTTGGAGTAGAGTATGTACCGTGACAATGTCATTATGGCTTTTGTCAAACGCTGAAATATTCACGAAAGTGACTAATCTATATTCGCTGTCAACTGGATGTAGAGTCCCCACTGGCTGATATCCACTGGCGAGATCTAGTGTTGTATAATATCTTGCTCTGCCTAGTTGGTCAAGTATTTCGTCAATACGTGGTATTGGGAATGCATCTCCAATAGTTAATTGATTTAGCTTGCGAAAGTCCACACACACTCGATACTGTGGGTTTCCTTGTGCATCTGCTTTCTTTAGGACTACAATTAATGGTGCATTCCATGGTGAATCAGAAGGTTGAATAATTTGATCTTGTTCCAACTGCACCGTCTGACGGATGATTTCCTGGCGATGAGCATACGGTAATCTATAAGGTCTGATGTTTACAGGCGCAGCATTTTCTTTCAGACGGATTTCGTGTTGGATTGCCGATGTAGCAGGAAATGGATCTCCTTCCAAATGAAATACGTCTGAGAATTCCCGACATATCTTCCATAAGCTTCCTCGTTCCTCCGAATTTAAATGATCAGTTGGAATAACTTTCCGGATTTCCGACAATCGATCTATTTCATAGTTCTCTACAGTTGATATACTTGTGGTAACCATTGATTGTGCTTCCAGATAGCTTTCATGATTCAGATCTTCCAGAACAGGAGTATTGATGCAAGTCGCTTCTTCCGATGTGTTAATTATGCTAACCATTACTTGCCCATTTCTGACTGTGTTAAGAACGTTTCCGATACGTACAGTTGGGTGTTGTGTATCTTGTGAGTGAATAATCCAATCTGTACCTTCCGCTTTGTTTGTTGTAACTGATATCAAAATTTCCGATCTAGGTGCTAAATTGATTTGTGATTCTACTTGAGGTTCTGCAACTAAGGATAAGGACGATTTTGGAGCTGTGTAACTACCATTCTTTTGGAATATTTTTGATGCTTGATAATCGATGACAATTCCATTGTTGGCTAAAAATGATCTGCCCAAAATACCAGCATGCGGAACAGGGAAATCATCAAAGACAACTTGGAATTCTATTGATTTTATTTCATTTCCTAGGTTTACATCTAGAAGAACTGAGCCAATGGTATGCACTAGTATTTCATTTATTCCTTTTAATTGATAAACTTGCTTCTCGTCAACTAATATTTCATCGCGGAGATAAGATAATTTAATCATATTTAGATCACTTCCCGTGTCGATAAGAAAAGAAGTATTTCTCTTTATACATTGTGATACGGAAAGTTTAATGTGATTATCAATTAATTTTGATTGGAAACAGAGAGACCTCGCATACTGAGGGTGGCCGTTTTGATTTGGCTTACCGGACGTCGGCCATCTGCGTCCGGAGCTTTCGCGTTTCCCGAATCCTGAATGTCGAATGATCTTTCTCCTTCTGTCTTTTTTGAATTGACACGTTGTCTTTTTCGACAGTCTTCCAGTAAATGTCCTTCTTTTTTACAATAACGGCATACTAGCGTTCTTGATGTGTAGGTTGACTTTTGATTATCTTGTTGATGCTTAGCTTGATATCTTGATTGATCCCATGTAGAAGCTCTACATTCTCTAGCAATATGATTTGTTCGTCCACATTTGAAACAACCTGATTTTTCGCTTTTGATGATCCTATTTATATTTGCTTTTCCTGACCTTTGTTGATTACTTTCAAAAGGATTGTGTACCATCTTTTTGATCTCTTTATTGGACTGAAATGAGATTTCTTCTTCTAAAGCCAAAGCTAGAGCTTCGTCCAAATTTCCAGGATTTCGTGATTTAAGAATAATTTTATATGTATCTGGCAACCCATCAATAAAGGCTGTCAATTCTTGTACTTGTAAAAGTTTGCGAACATCATTTACATTTGTATATTCGTCTTTCTCCAAAGTGGCGTCAACAATGTCATGATAGAGTTTTTCTATTTTTTCGAAATAGCTTTGAACGTCTTCTTCTCTTGACTTCTTGCAAGCTGCTAACTTCGTTTGCAAATGAGCCAATGTCCATTTTCTTCCAGTAACTTCATTAAGCGTTCTTCTGAATTCAACATATGACGTTATGTCTTTAAAACGCACGGCTCTTAAAGCTTTGCCTGAAAGTTTAGTGATGAGACCCTGAACTAAAATATCCGTTTGTGCAGGATCTATTAGTCTAATAGCAAAATCACATGCTCGAAAAAAACGAAATGATTCGTCCGAATCTAAACCATCGAAAATTGGGACATCCCTTAATGCTTGTTCCACTGTGCTATACATTGTACGATTATCTTCCTTCGTAATGCTCATACTGGATTTACTATCTGTGATTACCTGATTATCCTTATTAAGACGTAACTTTTGGGATCTTAGAAAATATCTTGCAACATCTAAGGTATCGTCTGCTTTTTGTAATGATTCTTTTGTCCTACTTAGAATACGACTAGGAACATATAACTCTCCACTAGAATTACTATCCGAACTCTCCGAATCAGAAAGATTAATTAAATTACGTTCCTTATTCGACATGCAATGAAATTAATAAAATTACACCGGTAATATTAAGATATGATTTAGATATTTTCGACAAAATCCTGTATCCTACCTATTATATTATTATTCTTTTTTTTTTTTTTGAGACTTGTATGAAAATGTGTATTAAAGTCAATAGAGAATCCCAGCTAATATATACAAAAAATACAGTAGTCGAACGAACTTACAGTAAGAAAGTAAACATCATTTTAAAAAGAAAATTTATATGTGTTCACTGTGCGACGATGTTGACGATGTTTTGTAATCACGGACGGCGGCGCGTTGCTGATACGATTGTTTTGATTTTGACTGTGGCGGCGCGAACGACGTTTTGACTACTACGTCGACGGCGGCGGCGAGCGCTGTGATGTCAACTGCGGCGGCGACGGTGACGGCGGCGGCGATGACGGCGGTGGCGATGACGGCGGCGGCGATGACGGCGGCGGTGAAGATGGCGGCTACAACGATGACGGCGACAAAGGCATGAATTACACAGGACTTATCCAATTACCTGCCTGATTTCGCCTTTACTGAGCAACGGCAGACTTTAAATGCAAACAACTATTGCGTGCTATGATGATGATAACTGACATATACGCGTGACGCGAAGGTTCGTGCGGCCAATCGCTGCCACCAAATGATGTATCCCACGAGTCAACGTTGCTACCAATGACGTGTCCTTGGACCAACGTTACCATCAGAGATACGGCTTCGTGCTCCGGCGTAGTATGTCAATAAGGGAAAAAGTCGTAGCAAATGGAAACAAATAGTTTTTACATATAAAGTGGTTTATTAAAGACTAAGAATAACTAATTAAAAATACAAGATCTGGTGCTAAAACTACCAGAGTAGGATCTCTCACAAATTGTAAGAGGAGTCGTGTAATATGTGTGCTCGTACTTAGACCGAACGACCGACTGAATCGTAGCCCACCACGGTGGTGGTTCGTCCAGCGAGTGCGATGTTGGAATCCGCTGACCGAGCGGATTCCTTATGCTCTGTTGTCACGTAGGACTGTTCATTGGAATTACATATTACACGACTAACATAATATAATAAAGAAAATTAATGTTACGTAATATCGCGTGTACAACAACAGTGACACAATTTTAACTTTGGCATTTAGTAAAAACCGTTCCTACCATTGTACTTGACATGTAAACTACTAATGGGAACTATTAGGCATTCTCGATTGGAGTACATGAACGTCTATTAAGCCGGGGTCCATTGACCGAACGCGCAAAACGTTTTGCAACGTTGCTACTATGTTCCGCGCGTTTTGTCGTTGATTTTAGGTTTTTGCACGAGAACTGTCAGTATGGTCGCTGCTACAGTAAATACGTAATTATTATTCACGTGAATATTTTATTAACTAGTTTACTTTCCGGTTTTCTTAACTTTTTTTGTATAACAATGAACGCAGCGCTGGCGATTTAATCGGACCTTATGCAAGTGACAGACGAACAACACAAATCCAGGAAAGAAACTATAGCGGACAACTGTATTTTCTGAACGACACACACACATTGACATTTGATCACGTTGCAACAACATATACATCTCTACGCCGCGGTATGGACGCGTGTGTGTTCGCGACAACGTTGCAGGCGATAAAAAGTCAACTCAAAAACAAAAAAAACAAAAATCCGAGAAACGACTCAACAGACCGTGTCGATCCGTGTGAAATACACGACGAATTCAAATCGGTTTTCAGAATCCTTGTCGCATCACCGGTACGTATATTTTACTGCGTTTCGTGCTCCAGAAATGGCTCGAGTTCGATAACCTAATTAAACGGACAGTGGTTAGGTTTTTGTCGTCCGCGGTGAGTGTTTTCGACTTCGAGACGTGTCGCGCCGCCAACAAGCGCGACTACACGTCGCCGGAGGACAAAAGACCGATTCGAAAAACGCATTGTTTGCGACGGTTGCATCATTGCCAGACCGTGGCGAACGTGTCGCGTGATATGCCGATATCAGTAACCAACAACGTGTTGGCGGTTGATATTCGTCATGCGCGTCCGGTCGTTGAGCTAAATGCTGGACCGAGGCCACAGGCAGACGACGTCGCCGATCTGTAGTCGTTCCCGTCCTCGGCCTGATATACTCTACGGATCCGGTGCGAGTAATCGGTTTGAAACGCGTATCGAAACGTGCCGAAAGCGTCAAACATAATGTCTCTAACAGCACCGTACGGTCTCAATATGACGTATAACGAGTGTATGACGGCTGTGGACGTTCTCGTAGGCAGGGGTACTGAGTACCCATTCGATTTTTTCAAATATTTGATCGTACCTCTACTATTTTTTAATTTTTTTTTTTAAAAGGAACATGGGGGACGGTATTCGTTTCTCCGCAGCCGACGAAACATAAAATAATATTGTTATGTTGACGAAATAATTCAATATTACCGTCGGTCATCATAACATTTTCCCCGCTGTTTGTCAGTCCCCAAACGCGACTTTGAACTACCCATACTCGTGTGTTTTATATGATTCCCTGAATGATCACCTTATTTTCCACGCCCGAATTATCGACAAACGTGACGGGACTTACCTACCGGCCGTTCGTGAAAATGTATTGAGGGCGGCGCGCAACTATTTCGTAAGCGCCTTCGGAGTACCCTCGCCTACGTTCTCCCGACTCGAACACTGTTGCACACGCACGCGCCTCGCCGCCATACCGTCTTCTCCGGGGGTTTATCCTGTCGGTTCCTCTGGTCTGACCTAACAAACCAACAATAAATCACCGATCCGAGACGTCTCTATCACGTGACCAATAAGTGCGACCACACACACCTGAACGCGTACGCTTTGTGGGCTGCTCCACCCTTTAACCTCTCGTCCGCGCGCGCCTCCCCGCCACCGAAGCCGCCGCCGCTGACGCTCGACGTATATTATTGTCGCGTTATTGCGTCGGTTGCGGCGGAGTGCTGTTCGCGATACGTTTCGTAGCTTTTTTTTCTTTTTTTCGCGTTCCCCGTCTTTCTTTTTATTATTATTATTATTATTTCGCCGACGTTATTCATACGCGTACGCGCACGTCGCGTACACGTAAATACGGCGTTCGGACGATAAATCAAACGGTTTTTTTTTTTCTACTTTTTTCTCTTATTTCACCGTGATATTTATTCTATTGTCGTCGTCCCGCCGCGAAATCCGCCGTTTTTATATTGCCTCGTTTATGCGAACGTGAAATGTACGTACGCACTCATATATTTCGTATACGCGACGACGACCGACGGTGCCGAAATAAAACGACTTTTGTTTTATATATTACCTTATTTTTATTTCCGCTCCCCCCCCCCCCCCCACCACCCGACCAGTTTACGATATCCGATTATTGTCGTTATCATGGCCGATTTCTTCTCGATTGTGCTCGCGGCGCCCACGCTAGTGTCTCCCGCGGTGATCATCCGACGAGCGTATCGTTCCACGGTTTTTCGATATTTCTGTTTTCGTTTTCATAATAACCGTCGTCCACAGACTCGTATCGTATTTCGGACTGAGATATCCGGAAAAACGCACGAAATCAACGAGTCTACCGTAAGCGTTCCGTACTATCGTGTACAGTATATATATACATATACGCCTGTGAGACCTGGTCGACAACGAAAGGCGATGAACTAAAACTTCTGATATTCGAGAGAGAAATTTTAAGGAAGACGTACTAAATTCGGAGTCGGAAAGCTATGAAAAACGAAAAAATGTGGAAATCGAAAGCACAGACGACAGACCAAACGTACAAACATGTCTGAAAGCTAAACGGCCGGAATGGGCTGGCCATGTGCTATGTAGCGAAGGATAGACTAACACACAAAGTACTAATCAATAAGCCCAGCGGGAAACGGCCGAGAGGGAGGGAGGCCCCCGTCGGCGATGGATCGACAGAGCGAATAATGATTTGGAAAGCCTTTCGCGACGATTTTGGCTTGAAAACACATACGCCACGCGGTGTCACGGTACCCGGGGGGGGGGGGGGGGTAGGGGACTCGACCGGATCGGGTTCACCGTATTTAAAAACGAACACACGCGCGCGCGCGCTCGATTGATTCGGTTGATCGATCGAAATCAATAAACCGGTACGTGTTGACGCGAATAACAACATCGTAAACGATAAATAAATCGATAGATGGTCGCGACGCGCGTATAGGGACACGTACGAACGGAAATCGAAAACCATCGATAGCAAAACGTATAATTAAAATTGTTAATAACCGACCGTATTAATTGGTTTCCGAGCGCGTACACGGTGTACATTTTTTCACGTCTACTGTTATTAGTGTGTCGGGCCGACGGGATTTCAATCGATACGTCCGACAATGTTATTACGCAGTACGCCCGAGAAACGTCCAATTTAAAACGTCTTTTAGCCGATCGTCGTAAACGGTAAAAATCGTTCACGTTCAAAACGTCCCCCGGTGTTGTTAGGCGCGTCTCCATTCGTATTATTATTATTATTATTATTATTTTTAAACGTCGTACGTTATCGGCTTTCGCGCGATTAAACATCATCCCCCCGTACGGGACCGCGCGCACACAATAAACATCAAACGGTTTACGATTTATCGGCCGTTCGCCCGTCGAGCAGGGTTTTCTTAAACGGTGCGTGTGCGAATTCGATCTGATTAAGAGGTTTAGCGTTCGCCGTTCAATACGCATTGATTATAATAATAATAATAATAATAACGATAATAATAGTGATAATACGCGTGTATGTATACGACGCACGTGTCACCGATCGGCTTTTATAAACAATCCGATCGGACGCATACGAACTGAATAATCTCCCGCGCCCGATGGTCCGATAACGCGTGTACGTTATATATATTTATGTACGGCGGCGGGCAGATAGGTGTACACGGACAATGGGCGCTCGGACGCCGACGGTGTTCGATTCGGCGCAGCACAACAATGTCGAACTTACGTCTGCCGTTTACGGGGAAAAACTTTGATATAAGCCGACGATCGATATCCGCGACGACGACGACGACGACGACATCGTTATTACTATTATTATTATCGTTATTATGCGTTACGGTTTAAATAAAGGCGATGCCTTTCGCGGACGGTTGGCCGATACAGAAAAAAATAAATAAATAAACGGCAATCGTACACGTGACGACACGCTGTTTCGACTTTACGACGTCTCCGATACCGACCCGAATCGTCACAGTTTTATGCGTCGTTGTTTCGCGTCGAATGTCGGCAGATTAAACGAACGAACGGACGTTTCGAAATATATGAAATCTTAACAGAACGAAAAAACGCAAATACAAGCCATGTGAAATACATGTGAAAAAAAGCCGAATTTCACACTTATCAGCCACGTGAAAATAAAGCTTTTCGTGTTGTTATACGCAACATTCATCCTTCCACCCCATTATGTGAGCTTGGAATCGCCATCCAAGAAATTGGATATACAGTGCGTCAAGTTGCTAATGTCCGCCACAAAATAACAAAAAAAAATATGCCACTCTTTTTTGTCGATCTCGAACCTGCTGAGATTAATAAAGACATATTCCATATTACATCCATTCTTCATACCAAAGTTCGAATCGAAGAACCACATAAACGTCGGGAAATAACCCAATGTCAAAACTGTCAAAAATATGGCCACTCTAAAAGCTACTGTGCACACCCACCTCGCTGCGTTCGCTGCGTTGATTTCCACACGTCTTCATCCTGCACCAAATCAATAGATCTACCTCCAACATGCGCCCTCTGTGGAGGAAGTCATCCGGCAAATTACCGTGGATGTACTGTACACAAAGACCTACAGAAGCTTCACAAAAATGTCAAAACTACAACTAAACAAAATGTTAATTTAAACTATAATGTAAATGGGGGTAAAACCACTAACGATGGAACACCCTCTAATCAACCCACTTTAAATTTAAAAAATATTAAGGAATTCCCAAGTCTTCCGGTGAACATGACTCATTCTCAAAATATAATTGATAAACCAAATTACATTAAAAATAATCATTACAATTCAAATATGTTAAATACTCAACTCGATAACAACTTAACCTCACAATTTTCCTCATTCTTATCAGAATTAAAATTAGTAATAAATCCATTAATTCAACTTCTTACTACTGTCATAAATAAACTAATTCTTAAAGATGTTAAATAGACAAATGAACACTTACTCCCTTAAAATTTTCCTTTGGAATGCAAACGGTCATAAACGTCATGAACCTGAACTACTCAACCTATTCATAGAAAAACATATAGACATCGCACTTATCTCGGAAACTCATTGCACTCCAAATACTAAAAACTTTTTTCCTGGGTATAACATATATCGAACCGACCATCCTGATGGCTCCGCTCATGGTGGCTCAGCCATTATAATTTCAAAAAAAATACAATGCCAACTATTACCAAATCGTAAAACCCACACTATTCAAGCCACGAACATCTTAATAACTTTGAATCATATCCCCACAACTATATCCTCAGTTTATTGTTCTCCAAGGCCTGCAATAACATTTGAACATTTCTCCCAATTTCTGGACTCACTCGGACGTACATTTCTTATCGGTGGAGATTTCAATGCTAAGCACCCGCAATGGGGCTGCCGAATTGAAAACACCAGGAGAAGGATGCTTAAAAATGTCACACAAAACACAAGAA
>CM032339.1:40188338-40213334 GCA_019022885.1 Schlechtendalia chinensis
CACGGGATCATACAATTATTACACCGTCAACGATCGAAATCGAAAGCAATCGGTCGACGAACAGAAAACCTCGTGGGAACCATAGAACCGAACCGTTTTAGTCGCGCCGAAAATATTCCGATCTTTAATTTTAAGCGGCTTATTTGTTTTTATCGTGCAATAAATTTAACGGTTTGCAGGTTTTCAAACGAAAAATAAATACGGATATCAATGACGTGTCCATGGAGACATGACCCTCACCACATTGTTCATATAAACGTAATAATATAGTATATTTTATTCAATTGAAAATATGCTACGGATTAATGCTTTTAATTCTTTTTGATTTGGTTGATAGCAATTTGTCAAAACGAATGTTTTCAAATTTAAATATTTTATCCTAACCAATCGATATAAAAAAAAAAATATATAAGTGTAAATTATTGCTCATCTTTTGACATTTTATGTCTTTACTTTGGCACATTAAAATAAAAAACCCTCACGAAAACGTGTCCACCAAAAAGTGTCCACGAAAAAGCGTTACAGAAAAAAAACCTAAATCTCCCTTATGGTTTGTTTCCATGGCAACCATTGTTTAGGTTTTGAACAAATTTAAATTTGAATTTAAAAAAATAATGTTCACACATAAGACATAATATGTGTCACTTAACGCGGACTCGTATGCGTTAATCATTTTTCTTAATAGGCTTATATAGAATGTGTGTGTGTGTGTGTGTGTAGTATACTATGTTAAACGATAATGAGCTGTGAATATTAATTATTTACTTAATACCGATAGTGCTAGCTATATTCCAGAAACCAAATGATACGCATTTTTCCGTAGCAACCGTCATAACGTTCATGCATAATATTAAATTTCATTCATTCAAAGAACCAAACATCGCTGACTGTTTAATAATTTACAAATTAAAAAAGAAATTTTTATTTATATATAAATATTATTGTACTTTTATCTAGTAAAAGTTTTGAAAATTCTAACGGAATTATTCAACAATTATGGGAAACAACTTTAGACACAATTCCTGCACCAAATATCACAAATAAATATGTACATAAAAATATTTATTGGTAAGATATTTGAACGAAAATTGTTTATTTAATGGCGTCAATCGTTTTTGTTACCATTTAATTATAATTTTGCATGATACTAAAAATAATATAATAATATACTATTTAAACCACACTGAAAGAAGTACAAAAAAGAAATTCAGAAATTTCGTAGTCAAATTTTTATTGTAAATCTAAGATTATCTCATATATTATTTTAAATTTTAGTGCTTAAGTTCTTAAAGTTTATTTTTCATGGTCAATATTAATGATATTTACAATATGGTAGTCACAAATCACTTTTCTAAGCGTTTAAACTTAATTATTATAAATATTACTAATTTTATTTTTTTATAATTCCTATCAGTCTCTGTTGTTCTGTTAATTTATTAACTCAAAGTAAAACCAATGGGAGATTATAATGTAATAGTAATATTAATTTTACGTCACATTATATTTTTCTGTATAAAATTCAAATTTCAAGAAAATTGAGAAAATTAAATTAATATAATAAGCGAGTAAATTTTCATTTATTACAAAATTCAATCATTCAAATTTTTTTTCGTTACTATCTAACTAATAATACTGTCTGAATGGATTATCCAAAAGAACTTTTTTTAAAAATAATAATGATAATAATATATCTTTAATATTAATTTAATTGGTCTAAATAATTATTCAAACTCAAATGGCTAATTTTGAAAAATAAATATAAATGTATAGTACAATTTATATAATATTATAACAAATTTCGTCATACTGAGTGAGGAACATTATTAATTCACAACAAACTTTTCCTGTTGACTATTCATGGAAACCAATGAATATGAATTTTTAGTGAAAACAGTATTATTTATACAAATAAAAATAATTTTAATGAAAACAGTTATTAATTTCTTTCAATTGATCACCGACTCAATTCAATCGTTGAATAAGTTACTTAATAAAATATATTTAATTTATCCATAGTATTCATCAATAAAGTATTTATTCACATCAATATTGTCTAATAGAAATCTAACTGAATCAATCAAGAATTTAAGAAAATAATACACTTTTTTCAAAATCAAATATTACAATTTAATGAGTACGTAAATAAAATGATGAGACGATCAAATTTAGTTTGTAAGTTTTGTAAATAAAATTATATATTTAATAGTTGATTAAACAATAAAAAATTACATATGAAAAGTAACAAAATGTTTCATACAAATTTTTTAACTTGAAGGCTGGCCACACATTTTGTTATGCTCATAATTTGAAGATGGTGAGATTATAAATTATAATAAATTAGTTCAAATAGTATTTATGTAGATCAACGTGCATATGTTATTCTTATATATTTATATAATAATTGTATGATCTGTGGGATACAATAGTATTGTCATATGTCTGACAAGCATCTATGTAGATTTTTTAGATATACAACTAAATGCGGTAGATGCGTGCAATTTTGCCGAAATATGATATCGTAGCATTAAAAAAAAAAAATCCGGTGTCATTTCGTCGACGTGTGTTTGTCCGAATTACGATTTCGTAACATGCCAAAAAAAAAAAAAATCCGGTGAATTGTCGTCGACGTGTGTTTGTCTTGCGTTTATCGGTTTTTAATAAAAACCGATGACCGTACGAATAGGACATTACTGTCTTTTACACATGTCGACGATCCAGCAGTACAGACAAATCGGCTTTCCGATAGCCAAAAGAGGGCCCTTTGCCTCCGACCACAAATCGACCTGCATCCTACCTCCATCGAGTGGACGGGGATGCCGTAAATGCCACAGAGGTTCCTCACGGAATAGCGGCCACCGGTGGAAACAACGTCAGCAACAGTCGTAACTCCGGGGGCGGAAACGACCGGACCAGCTGCTCCCACCGATCCAAATCCATCATCGCAAGCTGCCAAGGCCTTCCTCGTCTTTTCAATTCACCAAACTGGTAACGAAGAGGATGACGTGGAAGGAGGGGAGTCAGCAGTACAAACTATAGAAGCGGTTGACTAACTCTCCCACTACCTCCCCGGTTCCCTGTCACCTCGGAGAAAATTCATTTTTGGACGCACTATCACTTATAAAAATGTTTGCATTTTGAGACGTTGTTCTTATTGAACGTGGTCCAATTGAGAGTCCCAACTGAAAACAATACAAGTATATTATATATTCATTTCAAACAAAATGTATAATTTTTTATTTTTTATGATACAAGTAAACTGGGAAACGGTCTATATATTCCGGTCATATCCCATATATGCTAACTTAGCTAACCGTACTCTAGTTTTCCGATATATTGTGTGATGTGTAACGTGAATTATTGCTTTCAAATAAACGAATACACATGATACAGGATTTTTATCGATAACAAAACAATAATCGGGCTTTAATTTTGTTTTTGCTGTTAGTATTCGAATATCTGTGACTGATCGAGGGCAACCGCCGGCCAAGTGATCCGCCGTCAGTGATTGGGCTACGCGCGGTGTCAGGAGAGTAAGTTTCCGATTGTCTGGAACTGCGGCGGCTAACTCGTTATTGGCATTGTGATCAATTGCGACTCCGCGACATTCGGGCGAAGTTGCCCGAGAACGACGCAACGGGAAAATTTGGCGAATATTGGTCCTACGTTTTGAGGTGACATGAGTAGCGCCCTCGCTGTGTTCCGTAAGGTCACATTTGACAATTTTGAATGAAAAACCATATGTAGACGATGAATGATTATGTCAAGCATCGAGAAAATGCAGACTTCAGATGGTGTTATTGGGTCTTACTCGTGT
Source organism: Schlechtendalia chinensis (assembly GCA_019022885.1). Taxonomy (NCBI): domain Eukaryota; kingdom Metazoa; phylum Arthropoda; class Insecta; order Hemiptera; family Aphididae; genus Schlechtendalia; species Schlechtendalia chinensis. The sequence goes on from CM032339.1 coordinate 40,192,153, forward strand.
TCAATCTAGAACGAACCTTGTCCTCGGAGAATTGAACTACGGGAATCAGATAACATCTTTCGGCTGGACGCGATATCCCCCCCCGGAAGGTTCTACGGAGAAAACGATAGGTTAGACGATAACGTAAAATCTCTTATCATTCGGCCTGTATCTACAAACGCGATTTCTGAGTTTAATCGAGACAAACAAAAATGTCACGGGCGATAAATCGTTCTCATTATTGGTTGATCGGTCGTCCTCGATTGTTTCCACCGACGACTCCGTAGTCCACGTCGTCGTAGTCTGCAACAGGGCGCATTTTCGGTAGCACATTTTATAGCAGCCTGCCCCCGTTGTATTGTCGAAATTAACAGAGTATATGGCAAAACGACGATGGAGTCCGAATGACGCACGTTAATATTGTATTCTCCGCAACATTTCATCATCTTCGCTTACGTTCATTTCTTACGGCATCTGCATTTCAAACACTTCGCCGTTAACATTCTGAGCGTTGCAGATTTCACGACGTTGCGGACGAGTTTCTTGAAGAAGTGCTGCACTTTCGTAGTAACTTTAGGCCTAGCGAATTTTATAGGTTTTGGCGATAAATATTGCCCGGTGTTTCTTTTCCCATTTCAAGTAAACTTGCTTGTTCGCTGTCAAAAACTGAACTAACAAATGGAGCACAAGCCCATCGTTGTGTGTCATTGGATTCGGTCTTGTTGGATATCCTCCAAAATCCGCATGGACCTGCTAGCGTGATCATTGGGCCCAGTCGTTACCAGAAGAACGGTCATCGGCAAATTATTTGCATCAAATTTGGCCGGTCAGTAGACTACGATGTTGGCCTAGTTATTCCACTAAGGACATTGTAACATTTCAATTCAATTCAACGGTTTCCCTAACAACCCCCCCCTCTCCCACCACAAATTGATTTTTTTAAATTTTTTTTAAAGGTAATTAGTACGTTGTTAGTGAGTTTGTGTGCCTATACTCGAAATTGATATGCTACTCGTTAAACCGGAAAAACAATTTTCAACCTCTAGCTCGAATAGCCGATAGGTATGTTTTTGTTTAATTTGCAGCTCTAATAACTAATTTTAGTCATTAATTTTTGTCTCAAACAGACGTATTCAACATTTTTTATTTTAAAAATTGATTTCGATAACCCAAAACAGTGTGTCGTTGTTTCTAATTGTTTCATTTATATACTTTGTGTTGTTTTACCAAATGATGGAATCACAATTGTTATCAGTCTGTGAGTGGGTATTTTTAATTTTTTTGTTAATAAACCATAAGTCATCGAATGGCCATTCGGCGTTTGTAGTTTTATAATGAGATTTTATTATTATATTATTATATTAGTTATTATTTATTATTATTTTAATGTAATAATAATAATGTATTGAAAAAAAAATAATGTATCGATAGTGACAATAATATTGGGTTTTTTTTCATGTTTAGATTATTATTGAGTAAAAAGAGTTAATTTTACATTTTATATTTTTGATATTTAAATTTACACACCAATATATGTGCAAAAATATAAATATATATATATATAAACCATTATAGCGCACCAGCATTATAAGCTATATCGGTTACAACTAATAATATTAAAAGGATTTTGGTGTACGAGCGCAGCGTAGTATTTTTTATGCTTCCGGACCCTACAAAATATTTTTTTAACAATAAACTTCTATGAATTTTAGTTATTTTAAGTTAAAAATTGAAATAAATAATATTGAAATAAATAAATAAATACATTATTTGCTTTCGTAAAACAATCTAAATTTAAAATATATATGTATATGTATGTGTATACAATCATAGATTAAATCCATTATCACTATAGTAATTCAATGAGTCCTATTTATGTGTGTTTTGTACAGTGAACAATGCCAACAAAACGCATAGGGGCTAATTTGAGCCGTAATACAAGTAGATCTAGAAGCATGCGAAATACAAGAGCCCAAAGAACTGAAGAACAAATCCAGCAACAAAATACTGATGCGCGTGTGAGCATGGCGCAATTACGTCAAAAACAATCAGAAGATACACGAGCTGAACGCATTGAAGTAAAAAGATTAGAACAACGACAATCACGCCTTTACACAGTCAATAGACGCAGAACAAATGACCAACAACGCCAACAGGTACATCGAGCATTTATATCTGATTCATTCCTGTGTCTAGCATTCCAGTATGAGCCCGATATTGAATATTATGCTCATTCAAAAGTAGTAATTGGTGCTATGGACAAGGAATACCCGAATTGTCATGCTCTCAAATTAATCGGCAAAAGTTCAACTTCACATTTATCAATAACTTTTTAGCTATTTAAGTGTGAAAGTGAAGTTTTCTTGCATTTTATTGGTATCAGATCCTATTGCATACACTTCTCCATTTACCAATTCTTTGGTAATATGTCCTTGATTTATTCTTGTACCAAGATTTGTTTTTTTATAAATTGTACATCCTAGTTTCTTTGCATTGTACAAAAGCCAAAGTACTCTTCAGAAAAATATTTTAGTTCATTTTTGTCCCAACATTGATTGGAAACTAGAACGCTAGATTCTGAATCATTGGTTTGGTCTTCATCATCAGTCATTTCAAAATTTTGAATCAGATACCTGTAAATATATTTAATGATAACTAGTAAATATGTAATATTTAATTATTTAACACAAGTATTTAGTTTTATTATATATTCTAAACTAGATTAAAAAAAAGTTTGTGTTTTTTTAAAGTAATATAAAAATCATTATAATATATTTATCAAAATCAAGATATAAATAATACAAACCTTGCTAGTCCCTGGATGGATTACACTAAATTTTATAAGTTTGTTGAGCTCTAGAGGTATTTGAAAATACATCTCCTGGATCATCATTTGCCTGTAACATATATAAGTAATTGAAATTACAATAAAAAAAAGCTTATTAATTAAAGCTTATTATTAAAAAAAGCTTATTTACCAATGTAAGAATTTAATAACATAAATAATAAATCTTACTTAAATTTAATTAGTTTGTTCCTTAGAAAAAAAAATCAAGTCCTACAACTTCTTTGTTTGTTAACAAATCTAACATTTTGTTGTTGTTTTTTGTTTATTATATATAATATACTATATTATACTGTAAAAATTACATAATTCAAAAACGTAATTTTGATCCTATGAAATACTTGTATAATTTATAATAAGAATCATATTAAAATTTCAGTTATATACGTACTTATGCTTTGACGATTGGTGTTTGTAGCCATCTTCAGTTGAATTAGCTGCTACGATTATACAAATTGAAATTGAACAAATAAATAAGATATGAATTATCAAGTTAGAATTCCAAATAAACGTTTTTGACTATTTCAGTATATACTAAACATAATAATAAACCAAATTTTAAAACTGGATATTTAATTTACATTATTTGGAAGTTGCTAACGTAGGTTGAATAGTTAGGAGGGTGAACAAATATTTCGGTTAACACCACAAATATATATAAATTGGATAGTCAAAAAATAATTAATTGTTTTATTCTTGTCGTACAATTTAACCACTTATAGATTTTTATGACTATTTTACAATTTTAATTAAAAATTAAATTTATAAGTTTTTGTTTATCATATTGTGTAATAATGTTATGTCGGAAAATTTAAAATTCTCTCAATTTTTCATGTAACACCATTACTAAGAATATTAAATTATATTTCTATAATATTATTATTAAATTTTTTCCTTTGATTTTTGTACTATATACAAGGTATTATTAAAATGTATAGCAATGACCATGAAAAATTGATGACGTAAACAGTCGTTTTCCAGGTTAACTATTACAAAACGTAAATTTAGAAGAACAATGACACAATAACTTTTAGATTTAATTTCTCTGATTTCAGTTGAATTAAAATGACTAATAAATATAAAAGTAGAAGTATGAGTGTTAGAGTAAAATATATAGATTCTAAATATTTATAAATAATAAAAAAATAGTTGCCCACCAAGTAAAAAAAAGTATAAAGTTAATTATACAATTTTTACTGTATTATTTAAATCAATTTTAGTCCCAATAATTTTCAGACATAAAATTAATATTTATTACCTAATATGTAAACTGATGGCTGAATCCTCTAACAAATAACTAACAATATCAATATCATTATAAATCACAACACAATTTCAATTAGACATTTAAAATATTTAGTCATACTTAGAGATTTATGTTTTTTTTTTATAAAATATACATCCAAGTTACTCTGTGTTATATATAGTGCTCATATAGTGCTCGAAATCATTTATAAATACTTAAAGAAATATGTATAATTAATTCATAATATTATCAATATATTTATATATATATATATATATATAAATGCATAATTTTTAACTATATATTTTGAACAAAATATATTTCTGAAATGTATTATTAACGATAGTATATGACCGAATGATTATTTATATTTCAAAAACATAAATTGTTCGAAATACTTGTCGGAAATTGATGTTTTATTCTTTATAATGTATCGGTCGTACAAGAAAAAATTACGAAATTCTAATTTTTTAAATGCTGTAATTAGCCTAAAAGTAACTGAGTTGTTGCAAAAAATTGTTTGTCTATGTGTTATATTGAATGCGATAACTGGTAAGCGAAAATGTTCGTATGAGAATTACTCTAAACAGTAGATTTTAAAGTTATCAATGAAAAAAAGATTTTTTAAAAATTATTTCGAAAACAACCAGGAAAGCTATTTAAATTGTATTAGGACACTGGCGAATTGGCATAAAAAAATTATATAATTATTGCGTATCTAGGTAATGTTTTTATTTTGTGATTAAAACAAACAACGTCGGGCGTGAAAATAAACAGTTTACATTTTACTAACCGTGGAAATATATTCATATATAGTTTCCCCAAAAATTTAGTTTAAAGAATATTACAAAAGGCAAAAATCATGCAGCCCGACAAGATAGCGATCTGTTGTCCATCAGGTGAACACGATAACGCAATAGTGAAGAAATTAACTGTGTTTGGACGGTTCGAACGGTGCAGGATATGTTCGAAGAGAAACCCGTTCAAAAGAGTTCTCAAATGTTCCGGTAATATATTGTATGCGTATAAACTGTAAATGCGGTTGGTTTACGGTTTGTTTCGTGCGCGTTTAGAATGCAAGATGATATACCACCGTCGGTGTGGTAAGAACAGAATAGCATCAACTGCATACAACAAGTATGCCGTGGAAAAGAGGACCGCCAAAGTCGAAGGTAATCGCGAAGTGTCTGTGGAGGGACGGCATGACGTCGTCGTATTCGCAAAGAAAGCAAATCCGAAGACTACGGTCCTGATGACGAAGATACTGTTAGGAAAGATAACCGTGAAGGTCCTTCGCGGAAAGAAAAACGCGGGTGGATTCGTCGCGTCGAGACTAGACATAGGTGATAACACGGTGATCGGTTTTCACGGTGTGCGGCAAGCAATAATCGCATCCTTGCAAGCACCATCGTTACTTCGGTGGGGAAATGAAATGCTGGTGATGATGAACCGTTCGTTGACTGCTAACGTTAGACCGCCGGTACGAGTTGGCAAAGTCACAAAAATTACCACCCTCGGTATGTATATATTAAATGTCTCGTCACAAATCTTCGATTGAAAGACCGTCGCTCACGTGTGTTCTGGTTTTTAGAATATGTCAAGCTATTGTCGAATACCAAAGAGACGAAAACGCCTCGAATATCGGTCATGGTAATGGAACGCGAGAAATCATTCACGACAGCTATGGATAATACAGTTAAAATAATTGAAGATAACGCAGAGTATACCGAGGAAAGTAACGTGATCGTTTCATCTAAGATCGAAGAACGATCGTCGTACGTAGATTCAGATGAGAAGGTAGATCTGAGATCTCGCTGTTACTACATTCATAAACTCATTGTTTTTTTTTTTAATGTACTTTCTATAAATCGAAATATTTTTATTTTTTATTTTTTATCTTACATATTATATTATGTTTTGAAACACCTGTACCCTCATTTAACGGTTTTTAAGACCATTCGTTATCATATTATAAATCGATTTATTTTACTATTTGATCTACCCATCTTATATTGTAAGACAATTTTAAAATTACGATAATATATTTCACAGTTTTACGCGTTATATCTTAGTTTAACTATATCCCAAATGTAAATTTATTATTTCTTAATGTATTTCAGGAATTCAATTGTGAATCAAGTGCTGTGAAACTCTTCGCGGAAATTGATTCAATGACGAGCTCATCGGAATACCAATGTTTCGTCGAACAAGCCTGGTCCTTGGGAGCGGAGACGACCTTGTCCGCTCCAATCGACAACGACGCGATATGTTCTCCTTGCGTGGTGTTAAAATTGGAGTACGGAAACTACGTTGTAAACGGCGTGGGACCGACTTCATACGTAATTTCACATACACATATATATATATACACAATAATAATTCGCATAATCACGGATCGAGTTAACGTGATATGTTTGTATACTATTTCCCGATATAGATCGCACGTGCAAACTCTATGACCAAGACAAACGAGTTATTGCGTCAGCAATTGGGCTACGTGCAATCGTGTAGAGACGCTGTACCAGTGGACAAAGAGAACACCAATGACTTTCTACACGACGTGGAAATCGTATTGAATTCGGATCTAGTAAGTCGTACACAGAAATTCCAACCGGAGATCATTATCATTTGCGAACGAAATTTGAAAATCGTCTTGTGTAATCGTACCGTCTAATTAATAGTTCTCGCGAAAACACCAGAGTTATTTGAAATTAACGCGACATTTCATCTTGGAGGACTACGGAGGGACCGATTCGTCGATGACCAGACTTCAAAAAGTCACTGCCATTTTAGGAAGTCTGGTCTCGTACGAGAACGTTTTAAGGAACAATACGTACATTGTAAAGTGTACGTACAGCCAGTACTGTTCCACGGGCATGGGTCTCAACATCAAAGTACGTATGACATCAGCGATTTGTACGTTCCGCTGTTATATTCAAGATATCGTAAATAATCCTTCTCGATGCGTTCTCGTTCGGATTATTTAGGAAGCAAAATCGCACGCGGCCGTGGAAATGCTGCATACTTTGAAACAAATATGTGGTTTCGTTTTAATCGATAACGTGGTCGATTCGGATTTCGCGAGGCCAGCGGTCGGATCTGTGTGTTTACGCGTGAGTTTAATGTTGTAAATAAAAAATGTTTGTCGAAATATACGCGGTTTTTAACAATTGTCGTGTTGTGCATCGTTTCAGTTACCAGACTCCAACCGGTTCAAAGTAAAAGTGTTGAAACACTTATTAATCACGCCTCATCATTATGTTTCGTCGGAAGCTCATCTGCGCGAAATCGTTGCACTTACTGACGAAACTCTGCAATATAGCGTACGACGATCCAATACACTGCTACAAGTACAATATGCAGTTAGTTATTGTAGAGCGTCCGCCACTAATGTTGAAGAGTCGGTATGTATATAACTAAATATCGATATATTACAAATTTTAAAGTTTATAATGGTGGGAAATACATATATATGTATATACATTTTTTATAGAAATGTAAAACGCTATGTTGTATGAAAATGATACTAGCGCTTCACAAATGGTGCGGATTCAATTTTACGGTGAGTAAAACATATTATATATATGTATATATCGAATATAAAACTTATACGATATTTGTTAGAATAAAAATATAATTTACAGAAAAATTATGAAAAAGTTGAGAATTATTATAAAAATTTGGAAGAAAAGTACGTAGAAGATTAGGTGATATTTAATTAATAGCAGTTCGTTTAGGTAAGCCGTTATATATTTTGATATATCATGTATTTATTATTAATAATTTAATCAATGTATATTACTCCTATATTTCACACATAAGAACGATGCTATTTAATTAAAAGAATATTTTCGGTGGCCTCTTTAAATTTCGGATTTCCTAGGTAAGGTATTAACTTTTTTTTTGAATTATCAGTGGTATGTCCTGAAATATATTTATGGATAAAAGTATTTTAGTTCGATCGAAAAAAGTTCATGAACTATATAAAAATGTAGCTTGGCACGGGGCTGCCTCTGGACGCGCTACTCAAAAATACAAATCCATAAATAGGTTAACCATTCATCGGGTCTGTACATATTTTCTATTTACGATGCCTGACAATTATTTTAATAATGCGCAGTGCCCGGCAAGCGCAATAAACAAGCATCAACGTCATGTGTTGGCGATCTATGTTCTTTCCCGTTGCAGTTGACGTCAGTTACACGCTCCCGGGGAAAATTGGATGAGTTGGAAAGGATTATATATATAAATATATACATATATTGAGTAGAAATTAATAAACACACAATCAGGAAGGGGGAAGAATATTGGACACCTCTATGGATCCAGTAGTGTTGATCGACCGGGTTTAGCACGTTGATCAACGCAGTGGTAAATTAGATGCGACGAGCTGAGCTGACGTAAGCGCGGCATGAGCCTAGTTCTTGTAGAACGGTCGTCGGCGGAACATCAAGGACGACGTTATGATTAGCAGCAACATGTCCACGTGGATTATCGGTGATCGGTCACGAGAATGCGAATTATTATCGTGGACCGCGAAAAAGTTGCCGTACGTCCACGGGACGACCCTAAGCTGAGTTGACGGAACGCACAACGGGGGCGAGCGAGTTGTGGCTGCCGAAATGGTGGCGTACGAGGTGATCATCTTTTGTCCAAAGATCTACGGGTCTCGACAAAGTATCAAGGGGGGGTTAAATTGTGAGGTTAGGTTAGGCGAAATTGTGTAGTTGGTTAGTATTCATTTAAGAAGCATTGTGTAGTTTATTAATGTGTGTAAAATAAATATTTGATTATAGAAGAAACTTATAATAATTGATGAGTATTAATTATTTTACAATTTATCGAAATTTACCCATCTTCTCTGACTTGATATTACATGAAGGAAGAATTCAAAACGTTATCCGATTGTGTAGAACGGACTTGACTAATTGTGTTCCCAATAAATGGTGACAGGATCCGCCAAAAATTATGGTGGTTGTACTACTGTAAATGAATGTTTGGATAGTTTCATTACAAATACTTTAATCATATATTTATAGTCCATAGATTTCACTGTCAAAATTGTTTTAAAATCAATTTGAGGTTTCTAGAATATATTCTCATTCTGGAGAAAGATGATTTTCTCAGCCATGCGAATTTCATCGATCATTTGTTTAGTATACAATATTAGGTCTTCCTTAAATATTTTAATATTTTTAAAAAAATTACATAAATTATATTTTATTTCGTTACATTTAAGTATAATTTTAATGATTTAAACTTATTAACTAACAAGATAGTTTTTATTTCCTCTATGAATTCATCAATGTGAAGTTTCAACGTTTATTTTCATTCAACAAACATCAGTGAAATTAAGTCTAAAACTTATTGTGCCATTGTTCCTATAAATTTAGGTTTCGTAATGGTTCATTTGGAAAAAGCCCTTTTAAGCAAGCAACATTTTATGGTTATTGCTTAACATTTTACTTATATAATATATAATATATATATTTGTATATTTTATAATGTATAAAAAAATAAATTTTGATACGGTAAATCATGAAATTTTATAAAAATATTAAGTAATTTTATTCTTAACAAATCTAGTTTAAATTGGTTTTAAAGTTACTTATATAACAAAAAAAGGGTTAAAATAAATAATATTAATAAAAAAATAACACTGATCATGGAGTTCTTCTAGGTAGGGTTTTGAGTTAAATTTTATTTAAATTATACTTAAATTTTGTTTGTGAACTAGTTTTGTGTGGTTCGATTACATATGTTGATGACACCTGCTTATTTTTAACGTATGACGTCGGAATTGGCGATTAAATTTGATCGCATCTCCGCCGGGTAAATTTCGAGGCGGTAAACGTGAGAAAATTTGTTGAACTACGATATCGTAGCGCGTTTAAAAAAAAACATTGTCACTTGCTGCCGACGTGTGTTGGTCTCGAGCAAGTTTGTTTTTTAAGAGAACCGATGACCGTTCGAATCGGTTTTTAATGTACTGTCAGCGTATACTATTAAACACGTTAATTATCACGTCCTAATATAAGATTTTATGTGGTAAAACGGGTGTAATCTTATCGCAAAATTTAAAAGGTGACCTACGTATCATTCCAGTAATACAAACTGAAGTTGCAGTACGATAATTACTGTCACAGAGGACATTGGTTAAACAACCCAAAATAAGTAAGCATTCATAAAAATATGTCTTATTGAAATATATGTAGCAATTTTATTTCTGTATTCAAATAAAATACCAATTAAAAAAGAAGTAGAAAAAGAACACATTCAGAAACTAAGTGTGGAAGTAGAAGTCCAAAGCATTTGAAAACGTCTGATAAGAGGAAGTAAGAAATAATTTTTTTTAGTAAAAAGCTATTTTTTTTTTATAAGTATTGTGTTTATATAATATATAGTTTTTAAACAATTCATATATTTTTTAAAATTTTTAAAAAATTAATTAATATTTTATTCGTATTTTTTAGGCATGAACAATCTCGATCTAAGTCACTGTCTGTAAAAAAAGACTCATAACCACCATAAAATTCAAACAAAACTCATAAAAGATATTCAAGTTCATCATCAGAATCTTCTAGTTCCTCAGAATATCGTCAACACAAATCATCAATAAATAATAAGTATGTTGCAATGTTTACATTTTATAAACATGATACTAATATATATGTTTCTATTTAGAATTGAATTGTAGGTAACATGATAATAAAATATTTTTAATTTCATACATTTCTTGATTTATCCTAATTTATTATTTATTTATGTATAAAAAAATTTCAAATGTTTAAATAAATTTTTAATTGTAATTTAAAATATAATTACTAATATACACAGTAATATATAATATAATAATTCATATTTAAATGTTAACAATTTATGTAAAAACGTGAATTACTTATTTGAGAAAAAAACCATTTTTACTGGCCACAATTAAACGCGGTTACGTCACCTAATGGAATTGTTTAACGCATTAACGATCGGTATCGTTTATCATACAACTAACTGCAATTTTCGGTCAAGGTAGTCGTAGAAGAAGAAAAAATATAAATACATTTCGGTAAGTAGTTATTAATTGTAACAAACAGTGCCTCAGAAATATTTTCAATATTCGATTTCACTGATAGTTATAATAATGCCCAAACGTTTTGTTCACGATAATATACACATGTGGTGACTTTATACGACTTAGCTACTCAATACTACTAGCCGTTAATTTAAAATCCAGATAGAAGTTTTGTAAATATCAAAACGATCTAATGTACCTAATTTAAACATCTAAAAAAATTTAAAAACTAAAATTAGAAAAACCATCAAGAATGTGAATTGTAATATATTAAACATTTTATTTGGCATTTTTTAGATTCTGAACGAGGTACTGGTAAAATAAATGTTATTTTTAGAATGAAATGTTTTTTGTTTCAAGTTTAAAACTCACTTTCTGATATCAAATTGTATTTAGACGGTACGATATTAGACACTTTCTTTTTAAGTACAATGAAAAACTAGCAAAATATTACAAACACACATTTTATAAATATATCAATAAATTATTTATTTAATATTGGACTCTCCACATTGTAATTGTAGTTGACTCTCCACACATTTTTATTTTTCCTTGTTTTTTATTTTTAATATTTCCTCTGCCAAAAGTAATATATCAACTACATAAATACATAATAAACACATTTTTGAAATGATGTGCTTAGCAAACGAAAATTCTTCATTTAATTTATAATGATTCAGTGTATACGATTTTGTTACATACTATTAATAATAATTGCCATAATAATTTTTTTTCTGATTTTTTTTTACTTCTTGATAGATATTATTTTATCAATGAATTTAATCGGGACATATCGTAATATTTTAAACAGTAAAATAAAATCAATTATGTAAAACGATTTTGTGCGTATTTTTAGAACACCAATTAGTGAGTTAGCCTAACCTGTGGCTGATTTTCTACATTCATGATTATAGTTCACCACGTAAGCTTAAAAAGACAAATTTTTTGGAAGATTTAAATACGAATTTCTTTATTCGACAATTATAATATTTTTTTACTTACAATATATTAGTTCCTAAAACACTAAATATAATATGTATAATAATATATAAAATATAACTGTGTTTTACGTCATATCCATCATTGATTCAAACAATAATATTAATTATTATTTATAATCTCCATAGCTTAATCTCGACATACGTATTCAATTTATATATAAATATAAGATACTGGCTTGATATACTATATAATGATTCTTTATCATGAGCAAAGATTTTGAAATATGCTCGCGAGGAAAAACTAATTGTAATTTTTTTTAAATTGATTAAAATTATAATTTTGGGACAAATGGAAAATTGTTATGCAAGATAATTTAAAAAACAATTTTTTATTATAAAATTCGATTTCTTTTAATTTCACGTTATACACATTTTTTCGAGTCATCTCTTCAAATTATTTTCGGTCACATATAATATGAAGTTATTTTGTCAATAATTATTTGTAAATATTTTGGAGGTATGTAACAATTGACTAAGATTATACGTTAGCCACAAAACAAAAACAGATCAAATAAAATGTAATAATTTCTCGTCTACTTTATACAATAATAAACTTAGCCATTACATACTGGATGCTAAATATTATTTATTTTCTCTAAACTGATATTGCTGGCTATTCATAAGATAATAACAGACACGAATATTATTATGACAATCGTATTAATGAATAAACAATTTTTTATAATGTTTTCATTCAATCACCATACGCCGAATAATGTACTTAATTACATATATTCTATTTAAATATAGTTTGCAAATAATTTTTTTAGATTATCGATGAAATTAGTTAATACTTATTTATGAGAAATAAGAGTAAACTATTCTTTACATTACGTACTATACCTAAGTACTTTTGCGAAAAAAGATCCGACCAAATTTCATGAAAGATTTAAAAAGAAAAATTGTTAATTTAACGCTTTTAATAGCTTTTGTTTATATATTATATATTCATATTAGTTCCTAAAACACTATTTATAACATTACAATTGATAAAATATAACTGTTCAGTAAATTTCTAATGATCCTCGCCTTTTTTAATGATTACTAATATTATTATTATTGTTTACAACCTCCTTAGCTCAACTCCAACGTACGTATACAAATCGTATATAAAAATTAACAGGATATATAAACACTATATGGTGATTGGTTTTTCATGAGTCTGCGAATACTTGCTAAAATTTTAAGATATCCTACGCGTAAAGAAAATTCTTAAAAATAACCGGTAAAAATGATTATATAAAACAGTATGAGTACATATTATAATAAAACGAAATGACGTATAAATGAACTATTTTGAATACTGGCCGCTGTTCCATGGAATTTTGTATACGTGATTATGAATCGTGTATGCTTCAGGGTCGTCTAAATATGCTGGTCGACAGGATCACGAGATTGATTTGACGCTGTCCATTAACTCATAAGGTTGAAAATATCAAACGTCTTTAATCGGTACACTTGCTGTTTATTTGTCATGCATGCATATCTCATTTATAACCGAGGACCGACATGAAGTTTTTATCTGAACACAGTTTACCAGGTAGGACTATACTATGCCATATAGATCGTATTGAAAATTAAACGTAAACGGATGTTTACTCGAGATATTTTTTTATAAAAAGAAAGTAAAATTTTCGATCTATACTAGTTTAAAAAATCTAAAATTCTTTTATTTTGTTTCAATTAAAAAAAAATACATTTCAAAACAGTTAAATTTTTGATATGCTTTATACTGTAGTTTTTAACTTGCCTTAAGCTATAGGTTTTATTATTTTATTTGTTTTTAAATTTATTTTTATTTACAATCTGTACGTTAAGAATCAATATTCTAATACAATGAAATTACATATCCTCTTCGACAGTGGTGGTCAAATAATTTAGTCATGAGAGGAAGGGATAAGGCTGATTTATCAACATGAACATTGATCATTGAAAAAGAAAGTCATAATTCAATGATATAAGTTCGCTTTATTAAATAATTTTATTATAATAAATTAATAAATCTATTTTTTTTTGTCAATTAATCCAATACTTAAACTTTGGCAGGAGCGAAGGCAGGGCTCATCTTTATTATTTAATAATATAATTTTTTCTATTATTAATAAATCGGTAATAATCGGCCTACTGTTAAAAATAATACATATTAATAAAAAGTTCATGAGGGGTAGTTATGATGTTAAATTGATATGTTAAAATTGGAGATTGTAATAGACTCTTTGTGCATTTTATTTTTTCGAAATTAAATTTTTAAATCAATACGTTCTTTTCACGTCACTCTATACAGTTATCTATATATAACTTATATCTTGTCCAATATAACCGTCAAGTTTCTATGGATCTCGAGTCATGTGGATATCGTGAGTAACGGTAGGCAGATCGTCTAGGCTTTTCCACTAAATTCATCATCAACATTTCCGTTTTCGAAACCCCTATCTCTGATATACTTGGACTATACGCATTGGTCAAATTCGACTACCAAACTTCGCCTTCTCCCGGTTCCTAATTCTTTTCCACACTGTACGTTACATTTAAATGAAGCCAACTGTGACCTTCAATATATTCCCTTTCACTGTCCAACCATATATCTCAACAGAAATCTTCAACCCCTCCTTTATTCCCTTGGATATTCCTCTCCGGACATCCTTCTTCTTTTTGTCTCCTGTTCCCCTATAGTAATTTTTGCAACAGTCTCCTTCATCCTTTGAGCTGGCTTCCTTATTTAACAAACTATTTTTCTACATCATTTTATCTCTTTTGTTTGTCATGAACCAGCGATTACTTACTAAGATTTTAAGATACATTACGCATACGGAGAAAATACCAGTAAAATGAAAAACTAACCGGTATAATTTTATACAAATCGACACATAATTTTCAACAAACTAAAATTTGTTCTTTGTTTTAATTCTCATATGAACATTTTAAACACTTGAACTTATTATCATGTAAAGACATACAAATACACTCGTATTGAATATCTTCTTAATCAATAAATTTTATATAAATAATACTATTTTCAGAATGTCAGTAATTTTTGTTCAATTTTTAAAAACTTAAATATTTGGGTAAAATAGAAGATAATCGTAGGAAAAAAGTAAGGCTACTTTGTGCTATATGAAACATTATGTGTTTCATGACCATCTAAATATGTTGTTTATTAGGATCACGAGAGTGTCATCGCCCGAAATTCACATTCTTATGATTGAGTGCTTATATATCCCATGACTCCATCCAGTTAACGTCTGATATAGTGTCGGGAATGAATAATTTACATTTGTCTGAGAATAAAAACAAAGAATTTATATGAAAATACTACATCAGGTAAGACTAGTTCAAATCCAACATGTATTTTTTTTCTTATTAAATTATCAATCTAACCGAAAAAAATGTATTTATATTAACACTTTATATATATTTCTTAGATATAAATTTCCCACATCCGCTAAATAAATGGTTTAACTAATTATAATAAAAATAATAATTATAATAATAATAATAATAAGATTAATTACTAAAGTAATTTATTGATTGTTTATAAATCTATTTGTCCAAAATAATTGTTTAAACACAAATATTAAAACTTGAAAAAAAAACATAAAATTCCTGCCCATGTATATTAGTATACTTGGTTACGTTACACTGGGTGGCAAAAATGATTTATTTACTCAGAACAGATACTGCTGGCAACATATAAAAAAACGATAGATACGTATTTTTACGCGACAACCATTTTAAAATTCACAAAAATCAGTATATTATTATATTTCTTTCATTCTAACACTAAAAGCCATCCGTTTAATAATTTACTTAATAAATAATTTTATATTTATACATAATCTGATTTTAAAAATTTATTTCGAGTCTTTTTTGGAAAACTACCAAAAAACTCTTTGTTTTTACAATAAGTTTACTATAACAATATATACAACTTAACTGTTTAGTACATGTCTTAGCAATCTTTATTTCAGTTGATTACCAATTTTATTTTCAACCTTAATAGATCACACTGATTAGTCCATTGTTTTTTATATATTTTTAGGATATATTTGGTTATTTTTCTTTTATCATCAACCAGCGATGAAACGCAAAGATATAAAAAAATATTTTATTTTAATTGATTTTTTTCCATTATAAGATCATTTATGTCATTCCATAGACTACTTTAAAAATTATAGCAACACTGCTATTAATTTATTAAAAAGTGACAATTATTTATAAAATATCATAGAAGATTATCGCATTGGAAAAAAGTTTGAATTTGTGATAAATGTATCGTCGTAAGATGCGCTCATATCATCTTTTTTAATTATTAACGAAATTTTTAATATAAATTACATAAAATAGATAAATATTTTAAATAAGAGCGCCATTTTAAAATTAATTAAATATTAATAATAAATTATTTTCGTGATTTGCATATACATTACCAATTTTTTATAAAACAATAGGGGGAGTTATAACAACCTCTTCTGTGTGCACGGCCCTGAAACCAGACGAAAATCATCTATTTTTATATTTGTTTAAAAGTAAATGAGATTCTATCTTTTCATAATGTCATTCAATCATGAACAAGTTTTACAATAATATTTAGATTATTTTAAATATTTTTTTTCTATTCAACAATAATAACTATCATTATTATATAATTCAAATTTTCATATTTACTATATTAATTATTATTACAATCTATACAAACATGTATACAGTATTAGTGTTCTCACACTATGATATGAATTATAATACATCCTGTGGCTCAGTTGTATTATATATGAATGACTAGTGGTCTTACAATGTGTATTTTTGATCCGTCTAAATACGTTACTTGACAAGATCACAAAGGTAATTTTACGCTTTTTGAATTGCTCTCGTGGACTTGATACTCATATGGATAGATGAATAATGTCAAAAGGCTTTAATCGACACACGTCCAATATTGCTATTATTTTGGATTGGAAGTACACAACATATGTAGTTGACGATCGTAAAAAAACAATTAATCAGAAGACAATGAAAGGGTAAGACAAGATTTAACCATATATACAAATTTTGTTAGTATTAAAATTAACGCGATCGAAAAAAAGTATATTCTTTACTTTTAATAATTTGTCTGATAATTATTATTTCCGTCTATTCAGTTGATTTAAATAATAATCATAGTAATAATAATAATAATAATAATTTTAATTTTAATACTTATGTATGATAAATATTTTAACTCAAAAATTAAAATTGGAAAAATGTATATATATTTACTGTCCACTAAATATATATAAATAAATAAATAATATATATATATATATATATATATATGTGTGTGTGTGTGTATACTGAGTTATACGATAATTATCTGTGAATATTAATAATTTACTCAAAACTTATATTGCTAGCTAAATACAAGAAACCAATAGATACGCATTTTTCCTTAACAACCGTAATAATGTACATGTATGTTATTAAATTTTATTCATTCAAACAACGAAACAACAGTGACTGTTTAATAGTTTACAAATTTAAAAAAATATATGTATATATAAATATTATTGTTTTTTTATCTAATAAAGGCTTTGATAAGTCTAATGGAATTCTTCATCAATAATGGGAAACAATCAATCAAAACAATTGTGTCTAAACACAATTCATGCACCAAATATTACAATTATCCAAGTACTTTAAAAATATTTATTGGTAAGATGTTTGATCGAAAATTATTTATTTAATAATTTCAATCATTATTATTACCATTTATTTATTATTACGCATGAAACTAAAAATTATATTATAATATACTATTTTAACATCACTGAAAGAAATACAAAAACGAAATTCTTAATTTTCCTAATTAAATTTGTTGTTGTAAATCTATGATTATCTCATTAATTTTTTTAAATTTTAGTGCTACAGTCCTGAAAGTTTATTTTTCATGATAAATGTTAATAATATTTACAAAGTGTTAATTACAATTAACTTTTCTAAGCGTTCAAATTTAATTATAAATAATTTAGTATAAATTTAATTTTTTTATAATCCTTAACATTCTCTGTTGTCATCTTAATTTATTAACTCAAAGTAAAACGAATGCAAGATTAAAATGTGATTCAGGGTATGTCTAAATATTACATATTTTTATTTATTTTTACAACCTCCTACTGCTTATTACTACCTAGAATGAATTATATAAAAGAACACTTTTTTTAAATCAGAATGATAATAATATATCTCTAATATTAATTTAATTTAATTAGCAATTTTTTTAAAGGTAAAATTTTTTTCATATTTTATGATAGTTGTAACTAATCACTCGTGAATAACTGCTATTCGTGAACTATCTGCTAATATTTTAACGATATTGTTTTTATATTTTAATTGATTTTAAAGGCATTATTTCACATTGGACAACAATTATGGAGTATTGGAAGAAAAAAGAGGACCTGTTTTAGCTACAGCAATCCAGAATTACACAGACCGCAAACTGAAACGATACGTATAACTATAATATATATTAAGTTGTAATACTCCTAAAACATTTTTTTTAGTTATAATTTTTGTGTTATATATAATATTTTCTAAGAATAAATAAAGCATAATTAGAACTAAATGAAATAAAACTCAAAATAATCTATTTTTATTTTTTGTTTATTTAAATTTCGAAATATAATTTTAGTGGGGGTATATGATCATATATACATAAATAATCTTTTTAAATACATTTTTAAGAAAAATAGAGATATTACACTAAAAGTTATTGAGAAGTTATGTTAATGTCTAGGAAAAAAATTTTTATTTACAGTTCTTTCTGGTTTTTTCTACAATCATTATTTTATAATACTAATTAATACTTGATGTCCTGACTTTGATGAGAAGTTGGCTTACACTTTTTGATTGAATATTTTTTTTATATTTTCAATGAATATCCTAATTAAAACAAAATAAACAATTCAATACAGGATATAGTTTGAAATGAATCATTTATTGTGTTAAATTATGTGTGCTAACTATGAGTTCAATAATTAAAAATTAATATTACACTCAAACATTTACCGAAATATCTAGATATATTTTTTTATGTATTATCAAAACAATATAGTTTTCATATGTTGGTAAAATATTTATATATATACATATGAGTATATATATATATATATATATATCTTTACTATATGAACTAGCTATAATTTGTTTATTTATTAGTATCCTTCAATCTTGAACAAATTTTAAAACATATTTTATATTATAAGACTTGTCCTAATATTTTATTTTTTTACTATTATATTTATTTATTTACAGTCTACACATACATCTGTATAGTGTGAGTAAACTTTCAATACAATGAAATAACTCAATAATTTTAAATGGTTGCGGTTCATCTGATCTTTTCATTTATGACTGGGAATCGGACTGCATGCTTCGGTGATCGTAACAAAACGATGATCGACAAGATCATAATAGAGATTTGACACATTCTGTTGTTACACACGTGGACTTAAAACTCATATGAGGACAGGAATTTATCGGACGGCTTCACTCAACAAACCTGTAATTGATTTGTCATGGAAATATATCTTATAAATGACCGAAGAGCCAGCTGAATTATATATCTAAAAACAGTTAATCAAGTAGGTTTAAGTTCGGTCGTATATATATTTTTGATTTGATGAAAATAATAATCTAACATCTAAAAAAATAACGGTACTGGTAACAAAAATATTAAAAATAATAATTGGGTTTATTTCATCAATTAGTTTTAAATTTTAAATGTCTAAATTATTATTCAAACTAAAAAAGATAATTCTTGAAGAATAAATAGAAATGTCTTGTACACTTTATGTACGAATATAGTTAATTTCGGCATACTGATTGATGAATATTATTTATTTACATCAAACATTTCCTGTTGGCTACTCATAGAATTTAATAAATATTCATTTTCCGTGACAACAGTTTTATTTATACAAATAACAATAATTTTAATAAAAACATAAATTAATGTATTTCATTTAGCCACCAGACTCAATTCAATCGTTGAATAAGTTTTTAATAAAATTAATTAAATTTATACTCAGTTAGTAGGCTCATCAATAAGTTTTCTGTGAAATTTAACTGAATTAATCAACAATGTGAGATAATCGTACACTCTAGATTTATTAGGTACGTAAGAGAAGTGATGTGCTGATCAAATTATTTATGTAAGTTTTGTAAAAAAAATTATAAATTTAATAATGCAAATAATTTATATATAAATATATAATTTCTAATGGGTCTAATAACAATATAATAATAATAATAAAGTTTTAACCTTACATTTAGACATTCACAACTCCATTATAGATGCACGAACCCACAAATTTGAAAAATAAACATAACATTCTTGTTCACTAAATGTAATGGTATACTAAGTTAAGCGAAACTGAACGGTGAAAATTACTGGCTAATCATACGATAGCAACAGACACGAATTTTATCATGACAACCGTTCAAATGTACAAAAAATGAATTACATTACATTCATTTAATCAACAAACGCCGAACGTTGAATAACAAACTTTATAAAAATATGATATTCTTATATAATATTCTAATAACGTTTTTGTAAAATTTAGTGGAATCAGTCAATATTCGACAAAACAGTTGACAACTACAAACTCATTGCTCTGTTAAAATGATTCGACCAAATTCTATACTGTAAGTTATTTAAAACAATTTTAATATTTTAGTTTTGACTTATACTATATAATTATTTAAAACATTTTTGTTTTTTAATAAACTTTAAATATTTAGTTTTTCATTGAAAATTCAATATACTCTTATCATATGATTATTATTTCATTAATAATTCATTAATGTTATTAATAGATAGTAAAAATATTTTAAAAAAATGGTTAAATAGTTGCTTTATTACGCGTTTAATTTAATTTTATTCATTTTTTTTTAAAAAATGTCATTTTAAACATTATTTATGTAAGTTTTGTAAAAAAAATTATAAATTTAATAATGCAAATAATTTATATATAAATATATAAATTCTAAAGGGTAATTCTAATTCTAATT
>CM032339.1:40213834-40286792 GCA_019022885.1 Schlechtendalia chinensis
GGGTCCATTTCCACAGCCCCCCAAATTCGAATTTTTAAATTCCGCTTGGGCCATTCGTTTGTGCTTCGTTTGTGCTTCAATGTGCGCGAAATCCGGTCGTTTGTGCGCGAATAAAATACAATCCACAAAAGATAATAATTAACTAATACCAGTATATGCAATATATTATTATATTATATTTGAAAATAAATTTAAAAACAAAGTATTAAAATGTTTTAAACTGTTTATTTGAAAATAATTGATGCCTACATTATGTAGTTATACCCATGTATTTTATATTATATGAAGTGTAAATGACACATGGAAAAAAATGACCCGTAAAAATAATTATACAGGTAATAAGAATAAATAAGTATTGAATAACGATATTATTGTTTAATTATATTTTGTATTATATTAGGTATTACTGATTTGAAATTTTGAAACCTAATTTGAAATCAAAGTAAATTAATATACCTACCTAGTTTTTTATGTCTGTGTATAGTGGTGCACAAGTGCACGTGCACTACCTACCCAAACTTAAGAAAAATTTGAAAACATAAAATTATAATGATGCTATCAAGTTCCTGTAGTGTTATGTAGATTATTTAAAAATTTTAATGTTAATACATAGAAGTTCATGATAAGAAAATATATTTGGATTGGGTTTTCTCCGGGCCAAACGGTCGTGCGGCGCACGCAGAAATTATGACGCGGAGTAGGAGCTAAATAGTGCCCACAATTGCTGTGCACCGTTGTACAGTGTAAAAATTAAAACATGTTATAAAACGCAACGGACATTATAATGAAATTGATGTGCACATTCGTTTCTGTGCACATAACTAAGGGCGCCCGCAGGGAGGGGGGCATGCATAATTTGCCCCCCCCCATCCGGTTGATATTTTTGCGGGCGCTCTTGCACATAACCAATTAAATTATTGTATTTTGGACGTTGCTGTCAAGTGACGGGTTATTATTTATTTTTACTCACACTCGTTTATGGATATTCCGATTATCAACTGATATTGTACGTCGATTATTATCGTAAAACAGATTTCCGTGATATGTCTTCATCAGTTCATTTATTGAAATTTATAATTAAAAATTAATTTAACTCTAATATTTTCTGAAAGCTATAAACTTTTAAAAATAATTAAATTTATTCCGATGACTACAGTTGAAATCGAAAGATCGTTTTCTGCATTGAAACGTATTAATACTTTTTTGAGAAATTTAATGACGGAAGATTGACTTACATCCCTAGCAATGCTATCGATTGAAAAAAAAATGATAAACAATTACTTTTATACTACTCGAATATAATCTCAATTCTTTTTATCATAATAATTATTTGGAGTACATTAAAATTTGGACATTGACTTTGGTCTTCTCGTGTATTGTATAGACTTTTTTCTTCATATCATCATACATTTCCCACTTGTTGATAGGATGCCTATAAACATGTGCATGATAATAGCCCAGTGACTCATATGATGTAGCTAATTTCTGGTTATTTGGCGTCGTTATTGATCCTCTCAAGTTATACACTGTGTCAGCTATTATGAGGTGTTTAGGGATGTGCTCGAGTTGTAAACATGTGTCTGTAAACTGTGCATTTTGTGTACTATTGTTCAAATTTATCATATTGAAAAATATATGTTTTTTAAATTTTAGTGAACATTTTATTATTCCAGAACATAATTTACAAGGTAGAGTTGAGTTATATAAATATGTTATTTCTTTATTAAGAAGCTTATCCAGTTGCCTTTTTGTTGGATTTTTTACTGAAACGCATGTTGTTAAAAATTGTTAAAAATTTTAAAAAGGAAAAAAAAATCATACGATTTATATGATTATCTGATTATATGATAGAATAATATTGACAAAGGTTTTGATATGTAGAATTTATTGAAATTAATACATTTTTTTCTATTACAATTTGATTGTTTCGAAATAAATATTGTCAACAATATTACAAAAATTTTGTACTATACTGTATATGTTTATTGAGGAAAATAGGTAAGTACCCATAATAAAAACATAATAATAATAATAGGTGCCTATTATCATTGACTATATATTATAATCAATGCTATTGACTATTATGTTAGCCATTATATATAAATATCGTATAAAATGGTAAAAAGATCATAATAACATATTATATATTTTATATTATCTGGTAATTTATCAATATTGTTAACATATTGGTAATTTCTTTGCGCTGGGATCTATTTATAGTTATTTCCCATTTTTCGACATTGTTCTGTATTACTGATTGTATTATCACTAGTGGCGGCGTTAGGGGGGGGGGGCAAGGTAGGGCAAGCGTCCTACCCAAATGTGGTTTTACCCCATCTCTGCCCTACCTGTTTAAGAACAAACGAAAATTTAAATTTTAAGTATTTATGTATTTGCTGTTCCATATGTTTCGCTGTGAAATTCATCGTATTTTTTTATGGGCATTTGTTTAGATAATACACCACAGATTACACCGCCATTTAATTTGATTTCAATTAACCCACATTACATAAATATTGTCATTATGAAATACTCAAAGGGGCAATAATATACGAGTATATATTTGCCCCATTAAAAAAATATTTGCCATGATCTTGCCCTACCCAAAAAGAATGTCTGGTGCCGCCACTGATTATCACTCATTAAAACATAGTACATAAATTTACATTTGAAGTTATTGTTAATGTACATATAGTGTGAAAACAGAATGGCAGAGGGTGTGGACGGGGGCAAATCTCCCATGAGCTTGTGAGGTCTTCACAATATGTGTACCCCCGAGAACAGTGGCGCAAGCCATTTTGATTGAAATGAAGGCAAAATAATTTTTTATACCCACCCACCCAACCATCTAAATTTAAAATGTGGGCCACTGCTCTCTTTGTCCCCATGGATCTATAATTAAACATACATGTAATACAAAGGGTATTTAAAATATTTTGTAAATTGTAACCAAATCGTACTAACTTATTATATTAAATAAGTATTTATAAAATAATAGGTAAATTATTTAAATAACATACTTACCAATTAAACGAATCTCGCAAATTCAAATTCTTACAAAGATAAAAACTATACAAAACTATAAAAATTGCAAAACTACACAAAACTATACAAAATTATAAAACGTTCAATTAAATACAATTATTTCGATTCTGTTATGTTTAGTGATAGTCGTAACTAGTTCATAACTCATAATGAAGAAAATAAGTTGGTGACCAAAACTGTATATCATTTTCCGCCTTTCCAAACAAACCGCCAAAAAACCCAAATTATTTCGCGGATGGCGACGAGCCTTGGTGGGGTAAAGACGAATTCAGCTAACAATGTACATGTAAATACTAATAATAATAGCGGATATAAGTATATCCGGCACGATGGGATATACCACATATAAAATAATTATTTTGAATTATATTTCTTTTTTTTTATACCATTCCTTTATCACCAAGTATAAATAGATTATTTATAAACAGTCCCATGTGGTCTGACCAGCGCCGGATGACACTCATAATCTTAGGGGGGGTTTGCCTAAAACAATTTTTTTTTAGCACACAAACGACTGGACTTCGGACACATTGAAGCACAAACGAATAGCCCAAGCGAAATTTCGAAATTCAAATTTGGGGGGTTGTCGTTTCTGTGACCCCTTCTAATTTGATTTGTGGATAACTACGTGGATATTCGCGCACAAACGACCGGATTTCGCGCACATTGAAGCACAAACGAAGCACAAACGAATGGCCCAAGCGGAATTTCGAAATTCAAATTTGGGGGGCTATCGTTTCTACGACCCCTCTAATTTGATTTGTGGATAACTCCGTGGATATTCGCGCACAAACGACCGAATTTCGCGCACATTGAAGTACAAACGAAGCACAAACGAATGGCCCAAGCGGAATTTCGAAATTCAAATTTGGGGGGCTATCGTTTCTACGACCCCTCTAATTTGATTTGTGGATAACTCCGTGGATATTCGCGCACAAACGACCGGATTTCGCGCACATTGAAGTACAAACGAAGCACAAACGAATGGCCCAAGCGGAATTTCGAAATTCAAATTTGGGGGGGCTATCGTTTCTACGACCCCTCTAATTTGATTTGTGGATAACTCCGTGGATATTCGCGCACAAACGACCGGATTTCGCGCACATTGAAGCACAAACGAAGCACAAACGAATGGCCCAAGCGGAATTTAAAAATTCGAATTTGGGGGGGCCGTGGAAATGGACCCCGATAACGGTTTGTAAACCGGGTTTTCGTCGAGAACATCGTCACGTGTCCCCGCCGACCGCACGCTATGCGTCGGACTCGAGTTCGGTTTATGAGTCCGTCGAAATAACAAAAAATTTTTTTATTAGTATTACGATTTTATCAGTCGCGCAATACGGTTGTTTTTCTTCTTCTAATGTAAAAACTCTCGTACGGTGTCGGATACAACGAAAACGGCATGGAAAACGTTGTCGTACAAAGTCTCCCGACCTACACGGGGACAACCTATCACGAACAACGTGTCTAAAATACAAGAGCTGGCCGACTTGGCAAGCCCGATAGGAGAAGCGGTCATTATTTACGTTAACCGCGTCGTTCGTGTTCAAGGGGTCGCCACATCAAAAGCAAAACGTGTTCAACGCTCCAGAGATGGTGTTGCTCTCCGTAACTCTGTAGTTTTTCGATTTCGCGAAAACATATCCGTACTTTCTTAGGTATGCATCTTGGAATAATTTTGATGAAAAATACTTCGGAATAAAAATCAAAGAGATGATTGATGTTGATCTACGCGTTTGTCGGACGATCTTACGAAATATCGATTTTACTCGATTTTATAACTGTTGAAAAACGTGTAAAACCAAAAACTTAAACAATCAATAGTTAATGTTTCAATCGGTATTTCAGGAAATCGTCCGGTAGAAGCAGAGTAGACACATCGACGAACTCGTTTTTATTTCAAACTTAATAGACACATTCAAAACATTAGACGTGCGGAAGGTCTATGTATACGTATATAAATAGCGATTCGACGTTCGGACAATGCGACACCGATATCTCGCTTGCAACTTAGCGAACCGGTAACAGGAGACTCGGACATCGGTTTCAAACTCTCTTCTAGATCGCTAGATCCCGCTTTTTCTGTTTTCCATGTTGAGCACGTCCGGCTACGTTTTCGGTACGCGATGATAACAGCCACGAGAAAACGAAAAGCTTGCCGTCCGTCGGTCGCATTTTAGTCGAAAGTGTTAGTCTATTAATATCGTTAATATTATCTGGTTAAATTGTTGTATTTAATTGTTGTTTTGAAATTGGAAAAACGATTCCCAGCGATGCCGGCCGCTTATAGCTTACGGTTACGATAAATATTGTTAAGACGTTATACGCGCGTAACACTCGTTTTTGAGCCCTTAAAAACTTGTGTCTACGTTCCGAAACCGTCGGACGTGCCGACATTTTCACCAGTAGAGTTTCATAGCAACCTTTTGAAAGTCTTGAAACTATCGCGTGAAACTATCGCGAAAATCGAAAAACGTGTCGAACGTAACGCCGACAAATTACGATTTGCTGTCGGAACGTAACGCGTGTCGAAATCGTCCGAACACTGATTTTATACGAGAACAGTGTTGACAGACAAAAAAAAAAACAACCCAACACAACACGTGAAACCAAATACGTCCCCATCCGTTTCACTCCGGGCCGACAGCGTGTCTAGAAAACAAATCGGGACGGTCGCGAGTTCAACTCGCGGTTACGTTCTTAGACCGGATTCGTCATCGTTCCAAACGCCCGTACACAATTCGCGTTGTGCCCTTTCCAAACAGTTTCGGCGAATGTTTGAAATACTTTCGAAAACTCTGTGTAGCGCGATAGAAACGCGCCGATATCGATTGGTAAACCGAACTTTCACCATTATTAAATCAACGGTTTCACTAATTACGAAGTTCCTTTGTACACGTCGTCAACGTCCAAAACGCTTTTGGTACGAGATAAAAACCCCATTTCACCGTCGAAACCTTTACGTAATCGCTCGTCGAAGCGAACGTCTTCTTAGATGTTTCGATCGAGTTTCCCCTGTTCTCCCCGGTAGTTTACCGAAGCGTGACTCAATACAACGAGAAAATTGCAAAAAAATAAAACCCTTGTAAAATCGTCGAACACGTTATCGGTCCGTCGAAATTGATTTATTTTGTCGTCACAATTGACAAACGGCCAATGGATACGGTAAAATGTCTCATACGAGAATTGTTTTCGATTTCGTGAAAAAGGAAAAGGCGACTTGTAAACATTTCATGGGATCGGCCGTCGTCTTTTCGCTGATAGATTCATGCGATTATTACAGGCTGAGAATCGTCGCAAACGGATTACGACCAGAATATCTTATGCGTTCTGCAGAAATATTCGTAATTAATACCGATTGACGTTGTTTAGGGGAAGGCCAACGTTTTCCACTATGCGTCCTCGTTTCTATTCGACCGACCGGCCAATTCTAAAAACAGTTACGCGGATTCGCAGTGTACAATCGAATTAAGTCCACAGTTTCTGTAGCCGTTAGACACGCCATGTTTAACGTTTACGGATGTTTAAGTTGTGCGGAGTTATACTACTGAAGTGTGCGTTGAATTTTTTTGAGAACATCGCGGTGTTGATTAGAAAGTTGAGACGGACATAAACGCGTGAAACATTTGTATTTAGGCGAAACGCGTTTACGTGGTCTGCGGGTCAGGCCACGCGGTGGGACCATGTGGATGGGGGGGGGGGAGACGTAGAGGGACTGAGTACCCTTTACATTTTTTCAAAAATTTGAGCCTACCTCTACTAATTGTTTTTTTTATGGAACAACGCGGGCGAGGTTTCGCTATTCCACAGCCGATGTATTATAAAATAATGTTGAATTAACGAAATCCAAGGTATGTCCAGAAAATAAGAGTACTATGGCCCTAATTTTTCCCCAAAGGTTGGTAACATTGAGTGATAAGGGAGGTTCTCCTGAACACAATGAGCACCGGGGGACCTCCGTGGCATGAAAACTCGCCTTGTGGTAACCGTCCGAGTGAAAGATGTCCATCGAAAATCCCGCCAAGTGCGAAGTGCGCTCCGCTAACTTAACCTAACCTTGTCGCCGAAGGAAAAACACCTACTGAAAATTTTTCACGTATAAAAGCTGTTTACGGCAAAAGTGTTATGAACCGAACGAACGTGTTTAAGTGGTGTCGTGAGCTTATTGGAGGCAGAACAAATGTTCACGACGATCAGAGGAGTAGAAGGCCATGTTTTCATGACTACCATGTTTTGGGGACCAAAAAGAGATCATTCTGGTCGAATTTCTGCCTCAGGGGGAGATGATAAATGCAGAACGAGATACTGTGAGACCCTAAAAAAGCTCAAGAGAGCAATTCAAACCAAACGGAGGGGAATGCTGACAAAAGGAGTGTGCTTGTTGCATGACAACGCTCGCCCACATACGGCGAACGCCACCAAAGTGCTTTTGGACTCATGCGGTTGGGACATTTTTGAAGCACCCTGCTTATTCTCCTGACTTGATTCCTTCGGATTTTCATCTGTTCACTTCCCTGAAGACTCATATGGGTGGAAAACGATTTTCGACTTACGAGGAAGTGAAAGAAGAGGTCCTAAACTGAAAGAAGAGGGTAGCGGAAGATTTCTTTGAGGGCATCAAGAAGCCTGTACCAAAGCTTAAAACCTATGTAGAACGAGAAGGCGACTACGTAGAGAAATAAGTGACACATAAACTAACAAAATCTGGTAATTTTTTTTAAAAAAATAGAAAAATCGAGTATTCTTACTTTCTGGACACCCCTCATATTATATTTAATACTACCGCCAATCACCATGATATGCCAACGGAAGCCAATTATGGCCTATGGGTTTTCCCACTATTTGCCAGTCCACAAATGCGACTATCGACTTATAAATTACCTATACTCGTATATTATTGTAATTACATATTAGATTTTATTAGATCGTAATATTTCTAATCTGATAAAAAATGTGCACGATTTAGATAATTCTAATTGAAATAAGCTTTATTTTACTTTAACACTAGAAGGACTGGATTTCGCTAACCCCCTAGAAAGACGGCGTGGGTCAAAATGACCCACACTCAGTTTTTACGCTTATATTTGCTTTTTTTGGCATTCTTATGACTGGATCTTCATATTTATGATGTAAAATTATTCTATAAGTGCTCAGGCGATATTGTGGTTGTTATTTTTGTACACTGTAACTAAAATAAACCAAGCTTTTTTTTTGTTTTTTTTTTCGAAATTTTTTTTATAGTAACTGTATTTTAACGGAACACATGTATGATAATACATCTCAAAACAGGTAAGTTACATGAAAAAAGTAAGTATTAAAATTACAATATTTATTAAATTGAATACAATGTTGCACTTAAGCAAAGCTAAGAGGCTTCTCCACAAACTACACACAAAACATTTTTGCTCTGACATTTTTTGCATACTAGCTTGTTACAGTTAGAGCAGATAGTTTTTGTTTTCTTACCCTTCTGCTCTTTGCAAGCAATCATGACTTGGCACCTCTTCCTTTTTGTAGGTTCGGCCGGTGCTGCAATGGGATTCGGCTCAGCTACAGGTGGGCGCCTCCTCTGTCGTTTCCATGGCTCTCCCAACTCATCCACGACTTGAAGAATGAAAGTTCGGCGTTTGATTCTCTTCTTGGTAAGTAGTTTATATATAGTGTGTGCATTGATCATTGCCAGATCAAGTATGTTGTACAAAACGTGGACAGGCCATCGACGAGTTGCTGCTCGGACACTGTACTTCCGACACATTTGGTCGATGCTGTCCACTCCTGCTTTTGTTTTGTTATAAAATGCAACTGTTTCAGGAAGCTTCTTGGCGGATGCTTTGTCGATATCACATCCTGAATGCATGGAACTTAGGATCAACACGTTTTTCTTCACCTTTCCTTGGTAAGAAGTGAGCAAAACATTACCACTTTTGTACAGGGTGGTTGCATAAAGATCATCTTTTCCCAGCCGAACGCAGTAAGGCACTTCCTTCGAGTTTCTTTTCAGAGTGCCAATCAAACTTGTATTCTTCTTTTGCAAGGATTTAGTGAGTTTCAGTGAGGTAAAAAAATTGTCTGTGGTGATATTACGTCCCTTGCCAAGAAACGGAGCGGCCAGTTTCAAAACAACATGCTCCCCAAGCGAACAATCAGCGGGCCGTGTTTCATCTTTACCAAGGCAGGGTATTATATTTAGAATGAACCGAATTTTAGCATCACATAACATCCAGTACATTATCCCATAACTGTCTGGCTTACTAGGTATATAACGAATAAACGGGCATCGAACTTTGCAGGGGTAAAGCTGTTCATCAACCGTCATATTTTCGGTTGGTAAAAATTATCTTTTTTGAATTTATTTTTTACAGTGTATCAATGGATTAAAATCTGTACTTCTGCCTAAACACTGCAACATTTTCGGGATATCTCAACCAAACAAATCCAGCTCAAAAATTGCCGAAAAAAGCGAATATATGCAAAGAAAACGCTTGTGGGTCATTTTGACCCACGCCGTCCTTCAAGGCTAACCTTTGTTTTTCCCAAAAACTGTAGGGAGAATCGATATGCTAATTCATGGACATGTTCATAGCTCTAAATAAATAAAAGTCACGGAAGCATTTGCTGCTCCTGCAATTATGAAGCTATTAGCAACGACGCAAAGTTGAAAAAGGGTCAAAATGACCCTCCCCGTCCTTCTAGTGTTAAATATTTCAGTTTAATTATATATATATTGTACATATTTCCTAAATTTAATAATTGTGATAATTAATTCCATTTTAACGGCATTTATTAAGAATATCTTTAAGAATATTATTATTTATTAGGTACGAGTAATTCATTTTATACAACAAAATTTCATGATATTTGATATAATCTAAACTAGTTCTGTTATCACGTTATTATGTACTGTAATGTGACTAATGTGGATAGAGGTAATACCAGACGATATAAATATAAAATAAATTCGACAATCGTTGTTTGTAGTATTTTTAGTCGATAATATTCGTAGTCTCCAATTTCTAAAATGCCGAAGGTTGTTAAATCGAAAGCCAAATATTATTTAAAAGAGTTTCCTAACGAAAAAACTTTTTTTGTGATTTTCAATAAAAAAACATTTTTTTTTTTAATATTAATATATTTAAAAATTTTTTACTCCATATTTTAAGAAAAATATTATATATATGCACACGTATATGTATATTGATTTTTTAATTACAATAAAGTCCGTTTCCAACTTATTATCTTATTATCCACACTCGAATTAAGCGATTTGCGAAACCGATAAATACGGTTGATCGCTATAGTCGGAAAGAAACGGGACGACGACGGTGTTTCACCTGACGAATCGTACCGATGATCGAACCGGAGTGAAGGGGGGGGGAGGTTAGGTTAAAAAAACGACGATCTGTTTGAATTGAAACGCGACCGATATTCCTCTTGATAGTCGTTCGCCGAGAGAACCAATTAATTAAACGGAATATTGTTTTTCTTCCTCCGCGGTGAATTCCAAGCTCTCGTTATTCGCCAATTCGCCGTACTCTACACATCAGGACGGTGTGTCTCTAAACGTTATTCGGATCGTTAGTTCTCAAACATCATAATATTGCACTGCGTACATTATAAGCTTCTTCGTCTCCGTCGAACCCGCGCGAGTATTTATCATGCTGAGCTTTAGAACTTCAATTACGTAATGGATATGGAAATACTACGAGGGTTTTTTTTTCTAAACTTCAAGACCGGAATCTAACACGCAATTTGCACGAAGATTGGTCTTCGACAAAAGAAAAAAATATACATATAACACCCGTTAGTAAATGAATAATATTGTACTTTTTGTTTGGTGAAATTTTTAATACCGGTAAAGCTTTTGAAAAATCGAAACCAAAATTGAAATTAGCGAAAAAACCGGCGAAAAAAAGCGAAAGCCGGTATTTAAATATCGATACTCAATATTTAAAACGAAATACATAAAAAACGGCAAGCCAAATCGAAACCTTGTTTGCAAGAAACCAAATGTCAAAATCTAAAAAAATTTAAAAACTCGTTTCAAGTGGTTAAACTTCGTCTAGCTTTTAGGTCTGAATTCAGGGTCGGGACTTGCTGCTTGCCAAGAAAGGAGGGGCGAATATTGATATACAATACCTATAAACAATGATATTTTAAAGGAATTAATTGGTATCCTGACATTGTTTTTAAATATATCCATGTGTGTAGTTTTGGGTTGACGTTTCGGACACCTTTCAGTGTCCATCTTCAGAGCGTAGTTACTTGGTCGAATGTTGTAACTATACTCTCAGCTTGGCTCGTGTCTTACTTTCTTTTATACCGATAAAGTGATTATCGATGAAATAATCGTTGACTGGTTGTTGTTACTTTTGGTTCCCGATAACAGCTGGATGTCAATGACAAAAAAATGTACGTAACGACGTAGTAAGACTTACTGTGCGATAAAACGTAAATCATAAGCGAATTCCGTAAATCGTCATTTTCTGCACGTGGCCTGAAGTGCTTCGCTAAACCGTTAACGAACATTTAAACATCCAATATTTATGAAGTCGCAGAATCTAATTTGTATTTTAAAAAGCATGACGTATTGTACGATCAGTAGCGGTTCGCTTGAGAGATAGGGCGAAGATATATTTGTTATTAAAATACTCGATTTTGTGTCCGTCGTAATCGAATTGAAAAATACTTCGTTTACCAGAGTGACGGACGGATCGTCAACAATGTACATTGAATTGTTTTTTTTTATAAAGACATAAAATACGTAGTCAATGACTACACGTAGACAACACGACAAGAACGTTTAAAACAAAAGTTAAGAAAAATAATAATAATTATATAGCCGATGAGGGCGTGAGAAAAAGGTAAAAAATATACAGCTGGCTCGTCTCGAAAATTGCTACGGACGGTGTGACGAAAACTTGTTTTTACCTTCAGGCGAATTCTCCCACATGCCGCGACAATTTCATCAATTCTTCGTCTAGCTACTTTGCCACAGTTATCGGACTCGTGTGTTATTCCAGACGACGTTTATCCACAGAAAAATTAAAACAAAAAATTAACCCAAACGTCCTTCAACGTGATTTTCATCAAAGAAAGGAATTTAACGGTCTCAAAAAAAAAAAAAAAATCAAAACGAAACATGAAAAAAATATTTATTGGATTAAAGAAATGCGTACACGACGTACATTATACAAGGGTGATTATCTTTCACTAGTCATTATTAAAATTCGTTATCATAATAAACGATTATTCATAAACCGTTTTCGCTCTTATCCTATCTGAAAAGAAAAATGTGTTATCATCTAATTTAATAATAGTGACATATTTATGTATTCGTTTTTTGTCGACGTCTTCCCGTTGAACTGTTAATAAGCGAAAATGTTTCTGTTTACTGTAGATACTTGATAAAATCAAATATTTAGGTCATCAAGTGAAGAACTGTATTCAGTTGGTCCAATCGACATATGAAATAACGTGCAAATTATATAGTATGGCCGAAAATTCAAATTCAAAGAACAAAAATTGCAATTCTGAATAAAAATCCCAACCGTAAAATATCCTGCAGACTATGCACGTGCGTTATTATTTGACGATCAGTTCACTCGATTTTAAATACCCAACGAAATGTCAAAATGATTTCGATATAGACCAAAAGAAAAAATATTTTGCTGTGTGAAAATGTGTAGCGTTAGAAATTAACAACATTGGTATTTAAAACATGTATACGATCGAAATCGATTCAACCAAGGTTGTGTCTGTGATGGGGGGGAGGGGTGTCACCGAAATGTTCTCAATATTATAGAAACGTCCTTCCCACACAAAAAAAATCTAAACACGGCTGCTTAGGATACGACGCGTGTACGAAAATTTCCAACACACGAGCAAGACGGATAACAATTGCACAAATGTAAATTAAATATCTAAATACGACATCGCGTTTTAAAATGTTCGACAATGAACTCGTTTCGAATTAAGTTGCTGAAAACGTACTATTATTTACCTCGTAATTATTTACCTAACTTACCTCGTAGTCCGCGGTGGTCATTGACTTCGTCTGTCCGTAAATGAACGCGGTGCACTCACGCCGTCTCCGCTCCCAGACACGCTGTCGTTGTCGTCTTCTAGTTCCGAGGCGCTTAGCGACGGACACGCGCAAGCCAGTGAATCCGCTGACGGCGACGAAGACATTCCGTAGTCGTCCGAAAACGATTCGTAAATGGACGTAGCGTCTGTGTCGTCAGACTCTTCGGCTGCCCGTGGCGGCAGGATAACGACTCCGGTCTGGTCGTTGTCGTTGTCGTTGTCGGCACCGTCGTCGAACTGCTGCGGCATTGGTGGCGTGGCTTCTTGTCGTGGCCCCCACATATCCCCCGCGTCGGTCGTTGACATATAACCTATACCGGAACCAGAACCGTATAAAATTATAGAATAAAATTTTTAGTTCATCTAGGTTCTTAATGGTTTTCAGGTATGAAATCATCTAGACGTATTGAAGATTAATTTCTATCTATTGATTCAACTCGATATTTTGAAACTGTTTTGAAATTCTCAGATTTCATTTCATAGTTGTCATAAATTATAATAATAATAAATCTAAAATGAATTTTTCATCAAATAAAACTCATTAACTTAAAGCATTGGAGTGATCTTTAAAAAAATCGTTTGTTCTAGACGAATAAAAAACAATTAAAATAACACATAATAAAACTTATAAATTCGTCGATAATATCAGAATCTTAAATATTTAATATTAAATATGTAACGGGTTGTGATAACGGTGGCAGGAATACCGTTGAATAGTTGTATAAAATAAACAGTGACAAGAACGGTACGCGTTACTAGCTACTATTTTATTTTTATACACTAAAAAAATGTAAGAAAAGAAAACACTTGACTTCCGACAATGCCAAATGTTCGCGTTAATACGGCTACGAACGTACTGGACGAGTATATCGGTTCGACATATCCAAATCGTCGTCGTTCGTAGGAAATCGTATTTTTAATTAATATATATTCCTATTTTATAATACCCAAATACGATTTGCGGGTAATCAATAGCTGATGCTTAATTACCATATCGCGAAATCGTATTATTAAAATAGGATATTCGCTATCTGTTACGTCGGCGTACCGGTGGCGAAAATACCTTATGATCGCACGTAATGTATTTACGGCGGTTAAGTATTTTCGTTCAGCGTTACTTGCGGAAAGGGATGGGACAGTTGATAAATATCGGCTCGGTGGTGTAAACGATTCGTTTACCATACACGAGCCGTGTCAAATAATCAACATTGATGGACGATAATAAAAAATTAGAAAAATGATTTCTTAATAGTCTTTTAATTTTCTAAAAAAGTATGAAATTGTATAACGTTCTAATGGTCGTTTAGGATAATTATTATTTGGTCTTCTACATATCAGCAGAAGACAGCTACGCAAGTCATTAAACTTCATAATTACCCACAATGTAACTGATAAATTGTCACTTAACCCTAATATTAATAACGATATGCTATCCGCGTTCGCTAAATACGCGCGATATCGGATCATCACAATTGTCTATGAAAATTGCAACGCGCGTTCAAATCGTCACGTACGTATCGAGATTTCCGTTTCTGAATCGCGTTTCTCCTGTTTGACCGACGTTTAGGGGGGTGGTTTGGTCGCAGGACGTCCGTGGCTCTGCGGTGGCGGTCGTCACCGTGGTCGTTGTCGTCAATCTGCTGCGGCGTGAAGGCATGACTTCTGTCTGGCAAGAGATATTATTTAATAATAAAATAGCAAACGTACCATCACATCGACACCAGAGTATTCGTCCGAAAGAAAATAACTATACTCGGTTTCGGCTCGAAACGCGACCATAATACCGATTTAGTTATTATTTAGACCAGGGTTTCGAACCTTTCCTTTACCACCAGAATCTCGTCTGATAATTAATTATCAAGTATAAAAAATGCAGCAACTTAGTTATTTAATTTTTTATGTTGGAGTAAGATTTTGATGAGAAGGATGTA
This sequence comes from Schlechtendalia chinensis, assembly GCA_019022885.1. NCBI lineage: Eukaryota > Metazoa > Arthropoda > Insecta > Hemiptera > Aphididae > Schlechtendalia > Schlechtendalia chinensis. Next base: position 40,228,894 of record CM032339.1, read on the forward strand.
TCTGTGAGATTTCATCAATTCATTAACGTTCGGCTAAATTGTGAAAGGAAAATTATTTGCTATGATATCGATATCGCCAAATTCGGGGACCACTTATCTATCCCGATAGATACGCATTGGTCCGCGATAAGCCGAACGCTACTTTTGTAAATGTGACGCACAACAATGCGTACAATTTAATGTCGTCAAGTTATTAATTACTTTTTGAGACTTCCTCCTTCAATTCACGCAACTCTTTGGTATAGCGGTCCAGCCAATCTCTATTCCTCCATTCGCCTTTCCGTGTCCACTGCAAGGAAATTTAATGACACAGTAAAGTAGTACTCCGTGGACGTAACAATTTTCATGCAATATGGATATTTTATAATAGTTTGTAACAATAACCTCTCAATTGTTCCATGGCCATCATCAAATCATTTTTGTATGGTTCATGTAGTTATCTAGTTTCATTAGCACGCGAGCGTTGTGCATGTTCACTGTAACACGAAAACACGAACCGAATCATTACAGTTTTCACGTTATACGAATATCTGACATCGCAAGTCAGTGATGCTTAAATTTGTGTTGCCTTAAATACACGTTTAGTTTTTGCCCCCTCCCAACACCCTCCTATCTGCACATAAAAGAAAATACCAAGTAATGTTCTGAGACGAACAAAAACCCTTCCCTTTTAAGATTTATATTTATATTTGATGTCAAATTACTAATTAATATAATATATAAATCATATTATGTTAAGGTCTATATTTATAAAACAATGGAATATAATCATCATCAGGGATATCAACTGGGTGTTAACGCCCGATAATATTTATTTCTTTGAAATAAAACATGGAACATCAAATATTTCCAAAAAAATAGAGAAACAAAACCGTTAAAAATTGGCTGTCCCTGGAAACGTAATCTCGCCACACGCTACCAAAATTTGCCACTTGTTACCTAATACATTACTGGTAGCCTTTGTCTTCTTGCCAAGGAGGTTAGCACGATCTAAACCGCTTGACCCACGACCATACACTTTCCGCGTTCGCTAAAGAACACGCGCGATAACAAGATCATCACAATTATGATCATCATGTTAAGGACAATCGCGTTTGCCACGAAATACCTTAACGAGTTGACAGAAAATATATATTCGAAATGTCACGTACGTTTTGCGTTTTTTTCGTTCCGCCCAACCACCGATCCTTGTATTCCCCAGTGCGGCTGTCCGGCCATGGATACTGTCGTCCACGCGTCGTGTCCGGAAGGCGACGATAAACATGGAGTTAACAAGCCGGCTGTCCAGCGAACGGCCGCCCATCCACGACGCACTATTGAACTGGTCCACTTCTTTCTTTTTGTTTGAATCGTTCGATTAAACTAAACAGTCGTGTCTACGTCCGCGGCCCAAATATCGAATGACCAAACACAGCTGCGTCGTCGACGTTTTCGTTAAATCGTTTTCGAATACATGGTAACCGCGCTGATCCGAGATCTCGTGGTTACGCCGTAACAGATTTGTGTTTGATGAGACGACATATACGCGCTCATTATGTCGTATGCAAAATTATAGTGCGAAATCGTATTACTGTAACCTTTAATAATTGAATTTCATTTTAAAAAGATCGACTGTGCGTGCATACGTATTGTTCATCTCGCCTTTCATAATAAGCGTTACGACTTTTTTTTAATGTCTTGTTTCATGGGACAATTCGTTAGTAATTAGATCAGATGGTACTAGTACTATTCGGTACTTTGTATACATTTTAAAGAGAGCGGGAAATATGTAAGCTAACATCTGAAATCTTATTGTGCGGTAAGCTGACAATCGAATATATTACGTATGTATATTAGCTTGGTGGTGACATACTAAATTCTCCGCCTAGTATCTAAAAGTCACTTAAACCGGTCACGAGATTGTTGGATCACGGATTGTCGCGATAAGCATTCCAAAAGCGGACTCGCATTGGGCACGAAGTTAAATCGTGGAAAATTCTCAATTTTTCGTTATATTTGTTTTTATTTTCTGTTGTTAAGATCCAAATCAGTTGTCAGAATGAAATGTACTACCGAAATATCGTATTCAATTCTATTCCATATGTCGGTTATCGCGTGGAAAGACTTGAAACAACCCTTTTAAACAAATATTTTACTGTCTAACGTGAAAGGGACACAAATCATATGTACTTATTTTATACTTGGAATCCAGACTGAAAAAGGAACGAAAAAAAATCCCCAACGAAACGCTATAAATGTGAAAACGCAAATCGCGAAATGATCAAGATAATAATAATATCGAATGCAAAATTTTATTTTTGAAACGATCGATTCAATTTGAATAATAACAATAATAAGAATTTGTCTCTCCATTTTTTTCACGAAAACGTTCTGTATTATAGAATAAATCAGCTCGTTTTCCCGCCATTTCATACATCGGTATTTTCTTTTATTTTTTTTACATCGATTAAAAAATAAAAAAAATGTGCGTTTATCGATAAAATTTGTGTTAAAACGAGTATAACAGTATGTATGCCCATATTCGAGTGTAAGTTATTTTATTATGTAATGGGCGCCTGCTGGGGGTAACAAAAGCGAAGACGACGGTTTTATAAATTATTCTTTTTTCTAATTTAATTCTACGTTTAAACGTATCGAAAAAGTGTGTTCGGAAAACGCTTCATAACCGTAGTCGATTTTTGAAAAACGGTAAAGATCACCCCGAAAATGTTAAAGATCGTGCTTGTCGATAATGCACATACACGTATGAATCGAAAAACGTAATGCGAATTGTGAAACACGATCGTCACGAAAAGAGTAACGTAGTAATGCGTTATACTAAGTGACTAATAGAACAGTAGTGGCTTCAGTTCTGACTTTACAAACGTCTGCTTAACCGAGTGACGTCATTAAAATTTAATAGACTTACAAGAAAAACCGAGTCGTAACTTGTCGGTCGGGGTTGCTTTCGTACTAGAACGGGATTATTATTCGTTTAAATTTTTCAATTAAAAATCTGAGGCCGTTGTAAATTGTCCCATGGTCTATAACCGTGTACGTATTTTCGACGTATTTCAAACGACGGGAACACGATGTTGTTTCGTAATTATTATATTTTTTTCGAATTCGCCAGACGTTGTTCGCGCATAATCGCTACGTATATATATATATTTTATACTATTTTCAAACATCAATAGCACGGTTGTTGTCAGATCGTTATTTATTTAAAATGTGTGAAGGCTCGGGGTCGCTTTTGGAAGGGTTTGAAAAAATTAAAAAATTTTTTCTTTTAAATTAAAAAAAAAAAAAACCGGGAAGACCCGAATGTTTTCGTGTAAGTCCGGAACGAAAAAACGTGTTATTTTTATGTTTTTGTTGGGGGGGTTTTAAGTTGTAAGGGGGAGGGGGGTGAATTTGTTTTTGAGCCCAATAAATACTTCAAAAAATGATTTTTTAAGTTTTAATTGGCATACAATCACCCTAAAAATAAAAAAAAAACAAAAAAGTTTCAAGAAATAAGATTTATTAGAAATAAAAGGTCAAAAATGAAATAAAAAATTTTTAAAAATTTATGTATTTTTTTTTTGATGTAATCCGTTGACGAAAATTTCGAAGTTTTCATTTCTGTAAAATCAAAATTTTGGTCAGAGTGAAAAATTGTATTGGTTTGGGTAAAAGGATTGGTTTTAAAACTTAGAAAAAAATGTTTGAATTAAACGTGCAAAAGAGGTGTAAAATTTGGCCCCCACTTAAAAGGTGTAATTAAAACCCTAATATTTTGGGTTTTTGCGAGAATTTGGGTCATTTTAAATTTGTGGTCGTCTTAGAGAAAAAAAAATCCGGGGGGTGGGCCAATTAGAAGCCCCCCCATTTGTTAGAATTTAAAAATTTGTATCAAACGAAGTTTTAATTTGGAGTTCATTTTAAAAATTTGAATCCCCCCCAACAAAAAAATTTTTGCCGTAAATTTGGGCCCCCACCCACTTTTTAAATTTAAAATTAGTATCAAAGAAAGCTTTAAATTTGCGCGTTTGAGAAAGTATTAGAGTATAACAAAAAAAAGGTGAGCAAATTTAGTACATATTTGTCCTGAATTTAAAATTTGTATATTTTTAAAAAAAATATGATTTTAAGTAGGGTATTTTTAATTTTAATCTGACTTCCGTTAATAAAAAAATTTTATTGAATTTTATTTTTAATGATTTTTAAAATAAAGTATTTAATAAATAATTGGGTAAACTCGTAAAATTGGCCCCTTGAAATTTTAAAAAAAATATGTCATATATTATATATCCCAAAATTAAAAAATTTTTTCTTTTTTTTAGAAGTAATTTTTATAAAATTTTTTTAAAAAGTTTATTTTTGAAATAAAAAATTTAATATTAAAGAAGTATGTAAAAACGGTTTTAAGTTAATTGGTTCCACGTCGACGCGCCGTTTGCCATCGGATATCTTTTATTACTATATTACCCGGGGTTTTTTTCAAAATTAATAAATTGATGGGCCCGACCCCAAGAAAATTGTGTTATGCTTGAGGGGATTGATGTTGATGGTAGTATATTTTTAAATTTTTTTGTTATTTTATTATTTTGTTTAAATTTTTTTTTTATATTTGTCATTGGGGTATTTATTCATTATTTGTTTATTTGAGGGTTGGTCCCCAAATAAAATTTTAAAACGAGTTTTCCAAAAAAATGATAAATAAAAAAAATAAAAAAAAAGATAATAAAAAACATAAAAAATTTTTAAAAACATTTTATTGAATTTGGTTTTTTAATATATGATAAATTCGAAATAAAAAAAACTTAAGAAAAGAAATTAAAAAAAATTTTATAAATATTTTTTTTTATTTTTGGTGTATGTGAGTATTTAGGTTTTTTTATTAAGGTTTCTTTTGTAGTCCCTTTGATTTTGTTTGGAATTTTAGTAACTAATTTTTAAAGGCTTTAAAAATATAATGGAGCTTCAAAAACGATTCTGGCGCTAATAAATTACTTTTAAGTAAAAAAATGAAAGTGGGTGTATTAAATCCTCATATGGCTAATTGATGCCCACTAAAATAACGCAACAGTTATTACATTAAAATTTTTTTAATTTTATTATGATAGTAACAGATATTTTAAATTTAGTAATTTGTAACATTTTACTTTAATTGTCTTTATTATAATATATATATATATATTATATATATATATGTGTTTATTTATAAATACAATTATAATTGTAAAATTAATTGTAATTATAAACTTAAATATAAGATAGTTTGTTATAATATTTAAATGTTTAAAAATGTACGTATACCCTTTAATATATTATAATACTATACTGATATCGATGAATGAGATATGGGAAAACAATATTTTTTAAGAAAAAAAAGTATCAACATGAAAAGAAGGTCAATATATTATATATCGCTCGTTACGGATTTATTGAAGAATTCAAATTGATATTTTATAGTTTCATATATAATATATATATTTGCATACTGCACGAATTATACGGATTGACACAATGAAATGAAAAGTGAGGTGTTAAAACAATGGTTTCATTCAATTTTTAAATGACATTAAAGAAATTCGATAAATGTTGAGTACAATGCGAATTTCTATAGTTACGAATATTTTGGTATAAGTTTCTTAAATTCTAGGACAATATAGTGAAGTTAGCCCACCATTTGAGTTTTCAATTTTATTCGGTAATGATTTACTCGTAAATTCTCGCAAGTTAAAAGCTTTTGTTTGATACAAATGGCGAAGTTCTAGTACAAAGTGGGTAGGCTAACTTTACGGTTGAAAAAATGGGTTTGCTGGTTGAAGACTTACTCGCAAATTCTGAAAATGGACTTGCAAATTCTCGCAAAAATCTCACAAAATATTAGTGTAGTTTAAAGTTTAAACCTTGAAGTGGTTGGGCCAACTACACATACGTCTGCGAACGTACGATCATTTCGCAAGAACCACAAACAAAACGTAATCGGTTGACAAATGTATACTTACCTCATAGTCCGCGGTGGTCGTTGACTTCGCCTGTCCTCGAATGACGCGGTGCATTGTCATCCTCACTGATCTCAGACACGCTGTCTTCGTCGTCGTCTTCTAGTTTCGAGGCGCTTGGCGACTTACCGTGGTGTCTGTGTCGTCCGCCTCATCGGCTGCCCGTGACGAAAATAGCGGCAGGATAACGACTCCGGTCTGGTCATCGTCGTCGCCGTTGTCGCCGTCGTCGAACTGCTGCAGCGTTAGCGGCGTGGCATCTTGTTATGGCCAAGAGATATATTTAATATTAATAGTAGCAAAATATCATCCCACCCTCGACACAAGAGCGTTTGTCCGAATGAAAATAAGCGTATTCGGTTTCAGCTCGAAATGTGACGATAATACCGATTTGGTTTTCTATTATTTAGCCAAAGAGTGCCCAACCTTTTTACTTTACCGTCCAAAATCTCGACTTAATCAATTATCAAGTATAATAAATGCAGCAAATTAGTTTTTTATCTTTTATTTTTGGATATATTTTGTTGAGAAGGATGTATCTGGTGGGATTTTATCAATTCCATTAACGTTCGGCTCAACATGTCGAGGAAAAGTATTTGTTATGATATCAATATCGCCAAATTTAAGGACCGTTGAATAGCCCGATAGAAACCGATTTGTACGCGACTAGCTGTATGATAGTTTTGTAAATGTGAAACGCACAACCCACGCGTCAAAATTAATGTTGTTAAGTTATTTATTACTTTTTGAAACTTCCGCCTTTGATGCGCCCAACTCGTCAATATGAAGGTCTATCGAACTATTTACTTCCTGCATTCGCCTCCCGTTTCCACTGCAAGAAAATATAATGACACAGTAAATTATTACTACGTGGACGTAACAGTTTTCACACAATTCGTATGTTTGATACAAGGTGGTAACAATAACCTATCACGTCTTTTGTGTCCATCGTCATCTCGTTTACAAGTTCTTTCGTGCAGCTCTCGAGTGTTATAGGCATTTACACGTTGTCCGTGTCCACTGCAACACGAAAAAGTCGAAAACTTACAATTAAGTTTTTCAATTAAGTCTTATCATTGGTATCCACGTAATACATTTGGTGAAAGAAGACTGTTAAAAATGTGTTAAAATCGTCACGTACTTTCGAGTTTTCCGTCTCTAAAGCCGACGGTATTCGACTTTTGTTCAGGCGGAGGAATTGGAGGAAGGTGTTAGTGCCGTTGCATCCGTTTGTATTCAAAGATCATGTCGTCGTCGTCCGAACTGCTCGTCAGGCGAAGACTATCGTTGTGGATGTTTCCGTATAAGGAGAACATGTAATCGCCGACTACAACGTGATTAAAACACATTTCTTATGATATCAATATCGCCAAATTCGATGACAACTGATCTAGCCCGATAGAATCGCATTTGTCCGTGATTTTCTTTATATATATGGAAAAGTGACGCACACACACGCATACAGTTTAATGTCGTCATATTATTGTTTACTTTTTGAGACTTCCGCCTTCAATGCGCTAAACTCGTCGGTATAACAGTCCTTCCAACTCTCTATTCTCTCCATTCGCCTCTCCGTGTCCACTGCAAAGAAATTTAATGACACAGTAAAGTAGTACTACGTAGACGTATCAATTTTCAGGCAATACGGATATTTGATAATTATTCGTAACAATAACCTCTAAATTGTTCCATGGTCATCATCAACTCGTATTTGTATGAGTTCATGTGGCTTTCGAGTCTCATAAGCACCCGCCGTTGTCCGTGACCACTGCAACACGAGAACACGAACCGAATCATAACAATTTTTACGTTATACTAATATTATGTCGTTATAATCAGCGATGCGTTTAAATTTTTGTTGCCCTAGGTACTTGTTTAGTTGTATCCACCCTCTCCATGACCCCTCTTATCATTACATAAAAAAAAATACTGAGCAATGTTCTGAGACGTACACATCCCCCTTCACTTTTAAGTCGTATTTTTATGTTTGATGTATTAGTAATAATAAATAAAGCATATATATCAATATTATATTAATGTCTATAGTTATAAAACAATAACATAGAATTCATTATTGGATGTATTAACAGGGTCTTAACGCTCTATATTATTTATTTTCTAAACTGTAAAATAAAACATGGAACATCAAATATTTCCAAAACAATTAGAGAAACAAAACCGTTTTAAAATTGGCTGTCCCTGGATACGTGATCCCGTATTCTCCACCACCATAAATACGCCATTGGTTGTGGTTACCTTTCACGGTTCCGGTAGTCTTCGCCTTCTTGCTAGTGCGGTCAGCGCGTTCTTTCAACCACCTGACCCATGACCAAACGCTTTTCGCGTTCGCTAAAGAACACGCGCGATAAGGACCATCACAATTGTGTATCAAAATACCAACGCGCGTTCAAAATGTTACGAACGTTTCGAGTATTCCGATTCCGGACACGTCGTCTCGTTTGTTTGGTCCTCAATGTCGCTCGGGTCAAGGCAAATCTCCGTACACGTCATGGATTTGTGACGATCGTCTTCGTCGTCGTCGTCCGTACCGCACGTCCGGCGAGGACCATCGTTGTGGTTGTGACCGGATGGCGAGCGCGTGTTCGTCCACTACAACACGACACGCGGCAGGCATTATATTTGAGTAAATGAGTTATACACCAGCGTGGCCGTGTGGTACTGAAGATTTTTTCGAAATATGAACATTCTAACGTAACGCAATAATCACCTTTCGCGTTTCCGCCTGCTTTCGTCGTGTCGCCAACGCGTCTTCTCCGCATCAACCGTGACCAGACGCCCTTCGTTTTGGCTGTAACACGTCATAACGGACCGTTACGTTTGCCCACGAAATCCAACCACCGTCGAGTAAACGGTAAAAAATATATATTCTAAATATCACGTACGTTTTGCGTTTTCCTTCGTTTCGTCCAAACGGTGACCCACGTTTTCTCCCGTGCGGCCCGTCCGGCCAAGGAGACTGTCGTCCACCGCGTCGTGTCCGGAAGGCGACGACGAACATGGAGCCAACAAGCTGGCTGTCCAGTGAACGGCAGCCCGTCCGCGACGCACCATCGAACAGGTCCACTTCATTTTTTTTTTGGTTTAAATCGTTTGATTACAATAGACCGTCGTGTCTGCGTCCGCGTACAAATATCAAATGACCAAACACAGCTGCGTCGTCGACGTTTTCGTTAAATCGTTTTCGAATACCATGGTAACCGTGCCGCTCCGAGATCTCGTGGTTACGCCGTAACAGATTTGTGTTTGATGAGACGCACATATACGCGCGTATTAAGTCGAATACAAATAATGTACGGGCGAAATTGTAATGCCGTACAATGTGATCGACCACGCGTAATGCGTTTAATAAATTCATTTCATTTCAAAACGATCGACTGCGTACGCATACGTATTATTTATCTCGCATCCGATAATTTGCGATAAAACTTTTTTTTTAACGTTTTGTTTTCCGGGACAATTCTACGTGAAATTGTATCGAAATGATTGTGTCTGGAAAACGCTTCATTACTGTAGTCTATTTTCTCAAAAACGGTGACAAAAACGATCAAAAAGATCGTGATTTTCGATTTCGCTCCTACACATATGAACGAAAAAGCGTAATTCGTTTTGCGAAACACGATCCGTCACGAAAAGACAACCGCTAGTGCATGCTTTGTATTTTAGTGACCTACTAGAAGAGTATGTGGCTTCGGTTCTGACCTCGACAAACATCTGATTAACCGACGTGACGTCATTTAAACCAATAGACTTACAAGAACACCTGGTCGTAACCTTATCGGTCGGTGTTGCTTTCGTAACAGAACGGGATTATTATTATTATTATATATTATTCGTTTGTAATTTTTCAATTGACATCCTGAGACCGTTCGTAAATTGTCCCATGGTCTATGACCGTGTCCCGTATTTGCGCGACGTATTTGAATCGACCTTAACACGACGTTATTTCGTATAATATTATATTTTTTTCGAAGGCGCCAGACGTCTGTTCGTGCATAATCCGCTACAGTATATATACGGTGTGGAGGCTCGCGGTCGCCCATGGGAAGGGTTCGACTTTAAATACAAAACCGTTCTTTCTCTTCGAATTAAAAAACAAAAACAAACCGAGTTACAACGATCCGAATGTTTTCCGATCTAATTGACCCCGGAACGAAAAAACGTACGTTATTATTTTAATGCTTCTGTTGTCGGGTTTAACTGCTTGCTTAGGGAGAGGAAGTGAATTTCGCGTTTAGAGACACATACAATACCTACAACTAATGATATTTTAAAGGCTTTAATTGGTACATACAATCATTCCTAAAAAATAAAAATAAAAACAAACACGTTACAAGAAATAATACATTTATTTATTCATTCAATTAAGTCACACAATGAAATCAAAAATTTTCTAATTATTTATTTATTTGTTTTTTCGATGTCATCTCGTTGAACTGTAAATATTCGAAAATGTTTTCTGTTAACTGTAAAATTAAAATGTTAGGTCATCGAGTTAAGAATTGTATTCGGTTGGTCCAATCGACATTGCGTTTTAAAATGTTGGACATAAAACTTGTTTTAGAATGAAACAGCTGTGAACTTACGATTATTTCGCATGGACCACAATTAAAACGTAAATGGTTGATAAATGCATACTTACCTTGTAGTCCGTGGTGGTCGTTGAATTCAGCGTTCCGTGAATGAACGCTGTCCACTCACGCCAGAGACGTAGAGTCTGTGTCGTCCGATTCTTCGGTTGCCTGTGTCGATGATGGCGGCAGGATGACTACTCCGGTCTGGTCGTCGTCGTCGTCGCTGCCGTCGTTGAACTGCTGCTGCATTTGTGGCGCGGCTTCTTGTCGTGGCCACCACATATCCCCCGCGTCGGTCGTTGACATTTAACCTATACCGGAACCAGAACCGTATAAAATTATAAATTCAAATTTTCGGTTCATTTAGGTTCTTAATGGTTCTCAAGTTTCTATTCTAATTTTCTATCTATTGATTCAACTCGATATTTTGAAACTGTTTTGAAATTCTCAGATTTTATTTCATAAGTGTTAAAAATTTAAATAATAATTAAATCTAAAATGAATTTTTCATCATATAAAACCTCGTTACCCATAAATTATTGGAGCGATCCTTTAAGTAAATCGTTTTTTATAGACGAATAAAAAACAATTAAAATAACACATTATTGTAAAAATTATGAATTCGTCGCTAATCTCAGAATCTTAAATGTTCAAAATCAAGTAATCAACATTGATGTACGATAAGAAAAATATTAGAAAAATAATTTGCTCAAAGTCTTTTAATTTTCTAAAAATTTGTAAAAGTTGTATTACGTTATAATTGTCATTTAGGCCAAGTATAAACTGGCACTATTACATGTCAGCAGAAGACGGTCACGCAAGTCATTAAACCTTAAATAATTACACCACAGTGTAATTGCTAAATTGTCACTTTGATCCTAATATTAATAGTTATAAGAACCGGTCAGTACCGGTATGGACCGAAACCGATTAAATCATTACGGTCACAGTCCTTGGTTCAAATTCGGTGCTTGACGGTATTCACGTTGTACGGATATACTAACGTAACTTCTCGGTTACCTTTTGCGTTTCCGGAGGACTTTGTCTTCTTGCCAGTGCGGTCGGCGCGTTCTTTAAACCACAAGAGCCACGACGATATGCTATTCGCGTTCGCTAAAACACACGCGCGATAATGGATCGTCGCAATTGTCAATGAAAATGGTAACGCACGTTCAAACCGACACGTACGTATCGAGTTTTCCGTATCCGAATCCGTCGTTTCGCCTGTTCGGCTGTCGTTCGAGGAGGTGGTTTGGTGACAGACATCCGTGGCTATGCGGTGGCGGTCGTCACCGTGGTCGTCGTCGTCGATCTGCTGCGGCGTTGACATAGTGGCTTCTTGTCCTAGCCAAGAGATATATTTAATAATAAAAGTAGCAAACGTATCATCCAACCTCAACACAAGAGCGTTTGTCCGAATGAAAATAAGCGTATTCGGTTTCAGCTCGAAATGTGACGATAATACCGATTTAGTTTTCAATTATTTAGCCCAAGAGTTCCCAAATTTTTTCCTTTACCAATGGAAATAAATTTTTATAGGAAGGATGTAACTGGTGGGTTTTCATCGATTCAATTAACGTTCGGCTCAACTTGTACGAGGAAAATTATTAGGACCACTGATCTAGCTCGATAGATACGTATTTGTCCGCGATTAGCCGAACGCTAGTTTTGTAAATGTGACGAACAACCACGCGTCAGATTTAATGTCGTCCAGTTATTAATTACTTTTTGAGACTTTCGCCTTCGATGCGCGCAACTCGTCAATATGACGGTCCATCCAACTATTTACTTCCTGCATTCGTCTCTCCGTTTCCGCTGCAAGGAAATATAATGACACAGTAAAATAGTACTACGTGGACGTAACAATTTTCGTGCAAAACGGATGTTTGATATAAGGTGGTAACAATAACCTCTCACGTCTTCTATGTCCATCGTCATCTCGTTTTCAAATTCTTTCATGCGGCTCTCGAGTGTTATATGCATTTGCGTGTTGTCCGTGTCCACTGCGACACGAAAAATTTGAAAAATTAATATTAAGCTTTCCAATTAACTCTTTTTAACGATATCCTCGCAATACAAGTAGTGAAAGAAAACTGTTAAAAATGTGTTACGAAATAGGCAACGCGCGTTAAACGTCACGTACGTTTCGTGTTTTTCGTCACCGAAGTCGTCTGTTCGCTTGTTCGACTATCGCTCCGGTGGGTGGTTTGGAGGAAGGTGTTCGTCCACGCCGCAATTCCGTGATGTTCTTCGTCGTTTTCGTCGTCCTCGTCGTCGGCGTCGTCGTCCGAACTGCTCGTCCGGCGAGGATTATCGTTGCGGTTGTTTCCGAATAACGAGAACATGTATTCACCTACTGCAACCCGAATAAAACACATATCTTATGATATCAATATCGCCAAATTCGATGACAATTGATCGAGCCCGATAGAATCGCATTTGTCCGCGATTTGCCGATCGCTAGTTTTGTAAAAGTGACGCACACACACGCGTACAATTTAATGTCGTCGAGTTTCAAATTACTTCTGGAGACTTCCGCCTTCAATGCGTGCAACTCGTCTTTATGACAGTCCATCCAACTCTCTATTCTCTCCATTCGTCTCTTCGTGTTCACTGCAAGGAAACATAATGACACAGTAAAGTAGCACTACGTGGACGTAACAGTTTTCACGCAAAATGTATATTTCATTATAGATCTTATCAATAACCTCTCAATTTTTCTATGTTCATCATCAACTCGTAGTTATATGAGTTGATGCGGCTTTCGAGTTGTATAAGCGTGTTCTCATTGTCCTCTGCAACACGAAGAAGTCGAAAAATTACATATAAGCGTTTCAATTATGTTTTCTCGATGATCTCTACGTAAAATGGAATAATAATATTTAACGCGATTACGTTTCGCTTTTTTGGCGGCGTTCAACTTCACGGCATACGTGTGCATGCAGCATTCGAACTGATTCACAAGCTTGCACATGATGCCCCCGCCCACTGCAACACAATACGACGATAAATATAAAAAAAAACATAATAATTATAAATACACAATAAAAACATCGTTGTTACCTATTGCTTTACCACCGGCTTTCGCAGTCTCCATGAACGTGTGCATGCGGATTTTCAGTTGACTTATCGGCACGCCCTTGTTCTTCGCGTTCACTGCAACACGAGAACACGAACCGAATCATTACGGTTTTCACGTTATACGAATATACTGACGTCGCGGCCATTTATGCATTTAAAATTTTGTTGCCTTAGGTACACGTTTAGTTGTTGTCACCCCCCGATCCTCCTATCTGCACATAAAAAAAAATACCAAGCAATGTTCTGAGACGTACGCAACCCCTTCCTTTTTAAGACGTATATTTATAATTGATGTAAAAGTAATGATAAATAAATCATATAAATCAATGTTACGTTAATGTTTATAGTTATAAAACAATAACATACAATTCACTATATATCAACATGGTGTTAAAGCCCGATAATTATATTTATTTTCTTGAAATAAAAAATTGAACATCAAATATTTCCAAAACAATTAGAGAAACAAAACCGTTGTGAATTGGCTGTCCCTGGAAACGTGACCCCGTACCCTCTCCCACTATAAATACGCCACTGGTTGTAGTTACCTTTCACGTTTTTGTTAGCCTTCGCCTTCTTGTCAGTGCGGTCAGCGTGTTCTTTCAACGGCCTGACCCATGACCAAACGCTTTTTGCGTTCGCTAAAGCACACGCGCGATAAAGGATCATCACAATTGTGTATAAAAATGCCAACGCGCGTTCAAAACGTCACGTACGTTTCGCGTATTCCGCCTCCTGACCGGTCGACTCGTCCGTTTGATCCTCAATGTTGCTCGGGTCAAGGCAAATGTCCGTACACTTCATGTTTTTGTGACAATCCTCTTCGTCGTCGTCGTCCGTACGGCACGTCCGGTGAGGACATTTGTTGCGGTTGTGTTCGGATGGCGAGAGCGCGTGTTCGTCCACTACAACACGACACGCGGGACCCATTATACTTGAGTACAATGAACTTTACACCAGCGTGGCCGTCTGGTACTGAAAACTTTCTCGCAATACAAACATTCTAATGTAACGTAATAATCACCTTTAGCGTTTCCGCTTGCTTTCGTCGTGTCGCCAACGCGTCTTCTCCGGCGCATCAACCGTGACCAGACGCCCTTCGTTTTCGCTGTAACACGTCATAACGGACCGTTACATTTGCCCACGAAATCCAACCACCGTCGAGTAAACGGTAAAAAATATATATTAAAATATCACGTACGTTTTGCGTTTTTCTTCGTTTCGCCCAAACAACGACCAACGTTATCTCCCGTGCGACCCGTCCGGCTAAGGAGACTGTCGTCCACCGCGTCGTGTCCGGAAGGCGACGACGAACATGGAGCCAACAAGACGTCCCTGAACTTGGCCCACCCATCTAACTTTTTTTAAGTAAAATTATTGCCAAAAGTTAGCAAATAGTTAGCAAATAATAGCAAATTTATTCCCAAAGTTAGCAAATCATTATTATATTTTTTACGATTATTTTTTTATTTGGGTGGGCCAAGTTCAGGCAGCCCACCCACTTCGTCCGATTGACTCCAAACCAATGCCAAACGTTAGCAAATAGTTAGCAAATAATAGCAAATTTATTCCCAAAGTTAGCAAATCATTATTATATTTTTTATGATTATTTTTTTATTTGGACGGGCCAAGTTCAGGCAGCCCACCCACTTCGTCCGATTGACTCCAAACCAATGCTAAATGTTAGCAAATAGTTAGTATAACATTTGTTAAGAAACATAATCATCAATATATGTTGTCGTTGTCTATTTAGAGAACCCGCTATGCCATCAGCGACAGATCTAGAGGTCATGTATGGAGGAGGGGGGCAATTTTCAAATTTTTTTATTAAGTACTTCAAAAAAGTAACAGTATTAATTTTCGCTTATATTTTTCCATTTATCAAGACTATATAAATATACTTATAGCTATCATTTGAATTATAATATGTGATGTCAAACGCTATATTTAGCCGGTTCAATTTAGAGGTGAAATAATACATGAAAAACACGACTCAAGGGGAGGGGCGATCACCATATCGCCCCTTCTCAAATCCGCCACCATTAATGGGTGGCATTAATTAGCATAATAATTGATGCACTATTGGGAATACATATTGAATTTTACAATGGCTTTAAGTGCAGATAGTCTTCCAATTTTCAATTGTATTGTTTTAAGTACATGTAAAATATTAAAAAGCGTTTAAAAACATGAAAGTTGAAAATGTTAAATCTTTCTATAAAAATAACTAAATTTTAATCATAAAAAATAATATATTTAATTATTGTAAATATATAGAATATAAAAAAATACAAGTTTTAGAAATATTAAAAAAAAAAAAAAATTAAATTAAACCTTATCAAATATTATATGCATTAATATATAGTATAATATATTCTTTAAAGTACTAAACAAATAAGTAATAATATTTTGGGAAAATAAATATAGAAAACGAAATAAATTAATAATAATTATAATTAATATTATACATTTATGTAAATAAACAAATGAGGATTAGATTTGATATTTTCTAAATTCTTAATTTTTTAAATTTTATGTTCTAAGTCATTATGTTTTTCCATTGACCATGTACTCGTCTTATAAATTACGTAGTGATTTGAAATATAATTGATTACTCCAACTAATGTATATCTGAAGAATAAGAATAATATTTGAATTATTAATCATCTTAATATTTTTAACTAATAAATACATTTTTATTAAATAAAATTATATAAAATATATTATATATTAATTAATTTTTATAATTTACTATACTTAATAAAATTTATCTTTTTATTAAGTTAAATTAATAACATTTGATTTTGATTCCTATTTATAATTTTTTTTTTTTATGTTTTTCTCATCAGTATAGGTGACTAACATGAGCTACACAAAATATACAGACACAAAGAACAAAAAATAAGGCCTTCCCTAATCATTGGTTATCAATTTTATCTATGTTTCCATATAATTTAGGTAGTATAGATTTACAAAAGATTTTTATTTAATGATCATTTAAAATTATTGGATAAAGAAAAGAAAGAAAAGGAAATCGTATTTGTAGACTTAGCGATCGCAAGGCACAACCACAAAAAGTGTGAACAATAGAACGTCTCGCCCCTCATATCCGTTTACAGTACTAAGATCAATTAAACAATAGCATACACCAGTATTACAGGGTTTTTATACAAAACCAGATAAACACTACGGTAAAAATAACGTTTTTAATGTTGTTAAATTTAGATTTTTTAAATATTTGTATTAAACAGTTTATTAATATTTGTTTTATATTTTTCTTACATACTTAAAAAAAAATTATATTATGTTTTTAAAACATTTTTTGGCTATTTTATCAATTATTATATACATACAATGAATATATTTATATTCAGTTTAAAATATTTAAAAAATTTTAGAGGTTTTCAATAAGATATTTCATTTGTAACCACACAAAATTGTTATTTAAAATAAATTGTTGGTCAATATCAATCCAGGTCATGTAATTAATTTCATGTGTGCGAAAATACTGAGATGTTAAGAATGATAAAAGTTTAATTTGTAAATATTTTATTAAACTATTAGAAGTACAAACCATGATTATTTTATAATTTATATTATATATCCACTTAAAATTTAAATAAAGAAACCAAGTTATAATTCATAAAAATTATTTTAATATGATTGAGTATTTATTTATTTTTACTAAAATAAAAATGTAGAATAGTTTACTCATTTTTTGAACAGAGATTTTTTTATATAATTAAATTTTTATTACTTATATCTAAACAATTTATGGTTTTTCCTTTTTATAAGTCAAATATTCTAAGTATACAGTATAGATAAATGGCAATTTTCAGTTTTTTTGTCATATTATTATTGTTATAACAAGTAGATAGGTGAGTGATGTTAGAGGTATAGATGTATATACGGAAAAAATATAATTAAGCAATAGTAAACAGTTAAATAAATTGAAGTTAAAATGACTATAGTTTATGCCTGAACTTGGCCCACCCAAATAAAAAAATAATCGTAAAAAATATAATAATGATTTGCTAACTTTGGGAATAAATTTGCTATTATTTGCTAACTATTTGCTAACGTTTGGCATTAGTTTGGAGTCGATCGGACGAAGTGGGTGGGCTGCCTGAACTTGGCTCACCCAAATGAAAAATAATCATAAAAAATATAATAATGATTTGCTAACTTTGGGAATAAATTTGCTATTATTTGCTAACTATTTGCTAACGTTTGGCATTGGTTTGGAGTCAATCGGACGAAGTGGGTGGGCTGCCTGAACTTGGCCCACCCAAATAAAAAAATAATCGTAAAAAATATAATAATGATTTGCTAACTTTGGGAATAAATTTGCTATTATTTGCTAACTATTAGCTAACTTTTGGCAATAATTTTACTTAAAAAAAGTTAGATGGGTGGGCCAAGTTCAGGGACGTGCCAACAAGCCAGCTGTCCAGTGAACGGCAGCCCGTCCGCGACGCACTATTGAACTGCTCCACTTCATTTTTTTTTGGTTTAAATCGTTCGATTAAACTAGAAAGTCTTGTCTGCGTCCGCGTCCAAATATCGAATGACCAAGCACAACTACGTCGTCGACGTTTTCGTTAAATCGTTTTCGAATACCATAGTAACCGCGTCGCTCTGAGATCTCGTGGTTACGCCGTAACAGATTTGTGTCTGATTAGACGCACATATACGCGCTCCTTATGTTGTATACAAATGATGTACGGACGAAACCGTAATACCGTACATCGTGATCGGCCACGCGTAATGCGTTTAATAAATTCTTTTCATTTCAAAACGATCGACTGCGTACGCATACGTATTGTTTAGTGGGAGGATATTACGTTTAGAGACACATACAATAATTACAACTAATTATATTTTAAATGCTTTAATTGGTACATACAATCATTGTATTGACTTTTTTTTTTCTTGTTTTTCGGGACAACTCTACGTAAAATTGTATCGAAATGAGTGTGTTCGGAAATCGCTTTATAACTGTAGTCTAGATTGTAATATTAATTTAAACATATGCTTAAAAACTCCCGATGACATCGAAAATGCCGTACAAAAACTTACTACATCAATCCAATCTGCAGCTTGGAGCTCCTGTTCAAACACAGTTCAATCTATTCCCTCTTATTCTATCCCACTCCCAATATTTGCTCGTGACCTAATATCATTAAAACGTCGTGCTAGGTCAACCTGGCAAAGAACTAGACTTCCCTCAGACAAGAATATTTATAACAACCTATCTAATAGAACAAAAAAAATGTTAACAGAACTTCGCAAAGAATCATTTAACAAATACACTGCTTCTCTTTCGGTCAAAAATTGTTCCCTTTGGAAAGCTACTAAAATAATTCTCCGTAAACCGACAATATTACCCCCACTAAAAAAAGAAGACTCAAACTGGGCAATTAATGACTTGGACAAAACGATACTTTTCGGAGAACATCTCGCAAAAGTTTTCCAACCACATGATGATATTCCAACACCGTCTATATTTAATAATATTGATAGTCAGCTGTCCATTCCCCTACCAATGTATCTTCCTCCAAAACATTTTTCTCCGTGTGAAATAAGTCAATGTATTAACTCATGCCCACTAAAAAAATCCCCCGGGTACGATCTAATAACTGCCGAGGTCGCTCGTCAGCTCCCCAAAAAAGTAATTTTAATGTTAACCCACATCCTAAATTCAATCATTCGTCTATCATATTTCCCCATACAATGGAAATTTTCAATTATTATCTTAATTCCCAAACCTAAAAAACCTCCTGACCTTCCTTCATCTTACAGGCCTATAAGCTTACTACCTTTTTTTTTCAAAACTATGTGAAAAACTCGTTTTAAAACGTGTAAACCCAATTATAAAAGAGAAAAAAATTATTCCCGATCATCAATTTGGTTTTCGGGAAAGACATTCTACCATACATCAAATACATCGTCTTGTAGATTTAATATCAATAAGTTTGGAAAAAAAAATTATACTGCTCCACAATAATGCTTGACGTATCGCAAGCGTTTGATCGAATTTGGTTTCCAGGTCTTCTTCTTAAGCTCCGGGACATTCTTCCTCCCACTTATTATTTATTTTATAAATCATATCTAGAAAATCGCTCTTTCGCAACCAAAGTTGGCAATGAAATTTCTCCTATACATTCCATCAACTCGGGCGTCCCACAAGGAGCTATCTCGTCACCCTTATTATTTAATATTTATACTTCTGACCAACCTACATCACCTCACACTTATGTCGCGGATTATGCAGATGATAAAATACTTATTTCTATTAACGAAAACCACAATACTGCTTCCTCACAACTTCAGTCACATCTTAATACTATGCTTATTTGGTTCAACAAATGGCGAATAAAATTAAATGAAAGCAAATCTTGCCACACCACTTTCACTCTCTGTAAAAAAAATCCTCCTCAAGTTTTTATTAATAATATACCCATACCTACTGACGTTAAATCAAAATCTTGGTCTAATTCTTGACAAACGATTAACATGGTCCCCACATATTCACTCTAAAAAACTAGCCGTAAATCAACGCCTCAGAGCCCTTCAACCACTACTTAACAAATATGCAAAAACTAACTTACATTCCAAACTTATAATATATAAATCTCTCATAAAACCTATGTGGTCCTACGGCATAGAACTGTGGGGAGCCGCAAAAATCTCTAATATAAATAAAATTCAATCACTCCAATCAAAAACGTTACGCCATATTCTTAATGCTCCCCCTTACGTCTCTAACGAAACAATACATAATGACCTCCACCTCCCCACAGTAAAGCAAACAGCTATATGCCGATATAAAAACTTCCATAAAAAACTTCAAAGTCATTCAAATCCACTCATAAAGCATCTTTCTTCACTTACTCTCCCGGAAAACGCTCCTCGCCGTCTGAAAAGATCGTGGTGCAGAGATCTTCTCCTTCAACCATAGTTTATCCATATACTATAATAATTAAAATCAAATAAAAAAAAAAAAAAAAAAGTCAGTAGGAGTGCCAGTAATGGCTGGCTTCTTCTCAAGCTACTCATGTGTTTTGTTTTTTGTTTTTGTTTTTGTTTTTTTTTTTGTTTTAATTTAAAATTTTTATGTATAACCTAATTACTTATTGTGCTATTAACAACACAGATTGTAATTTCTTCTTTTATAATAAAAAAAAAAAAAAAATAACTGTAGTCGATTTTCTCAAATACGGTAAAGATCGCATCGAAATTGTTAAAAAGCGTGATTGTCGATACCGCTCGTACACGTATGAACGTAAAAGCGTAATTCGTTTTAAGAAACACGATCCGTCACGAAAAGACAACCTCTAGTTCATGCGTTGTACTTTAGTGACCTACTAGAACAGTATGTGGCTTTGGTTCTGACCTCGACAAACGTCTGTTTAACTGACATGACGTCATTAAAACCAATAGACTTACTAGAACATCTGGTCGTAACCTTGTCGGTCAGTGTTGCTTTCGTAACAGAACGGGATTATTATTATTATTATATATTATTCGTTTGTAATTTTTCAATTGACATCCTGAGACCGTTCGTAAATTGTCCCATGGTCTATAACCGTGTACCGTATTGCGCGACATATTTGAGTCGTTGGGAACACGACGTTATTACGTATATTATTATATTTTTTTCGAAGGCACTAGACGTCTGTAAGCGCAAAACTTAACCACCATCCAAATATTTTCCGATCGTTTGGGCACCGGAACGAAAAAATCTACGTTATTATTTTACTAGATCCGTTGTCTGGTTTTACTGTTTGTTAAGGGGAAAAGGCTGTGTATTGCGTTTAAAAACACGTACAATACGTACAATCAATGATATTTTAAAGGATTTAATTGGTAAATACAGTAATTCCTAAAATATAAAAATAAATACAAACACGTTACGAGAAATAATATATTTATTTAATAATTTAATTGAGTCACACTTTTAAATGAAAAACATAAAATAATACAGTTATAGTTCTGATTTTATATTTATTTTTCAATTTGAATTAATCCCTCTATTATTTAATCTATATTATTGTTTATTTTTCTATGACAATGGAGTAACGCTAAACTTGACTCATTCGGGATCTCAACCAATTTTTTTAACCGTGATATTATACAATATCGAACAAGTTATTTTTTTATTGTTCACTAAAACAATTGAAGTGTACAATACTAAAGTTATTTGATAGGAATTTTTTTTTTCGTCGGCTCGTCCGGTTAACACAAAAGAAATGTGTAAGTCTAGTAAATAGTAGGTACGAACGGGCATGTTAAAATACACGTCTTCCTGTAACTGTTTCGTGTATTCAATAACTTACCTGGAATACGTATCAATGGACAAGATGTTATAGCGTTTAAGCGCGGCGTCGCGTCCATACGAAAAGATTGTTCAAAGTGAAAAATGCGTATCGTTATGGTCACAAATCACGTCATTAGTTTGTATGTCGTATGAAATATTACGTTCCAAACATTTATTTTTTACGTCTCGTTTTTCAAACAATATTCTTAACAAGAAGTACCTAACGACGTAGTAATACACAGTAAGCTCACTGTGCGATAAAACGTGAATCATTCACGAATTCCGAAAATCGTCATGTTCTGCACGTGGTCTGAAGTGTTTCGCTATACCTTTAACGGACATTTAAGCATCCAATATTTAATAAGTCCCAGATTCTTATATGTATTTTGAAAATCACGACGTCTTGCACGATCAGTGATTGTTCGCTCGAGAGATAAGAACTATAATGAAGTATGACGACGAGTTGAATCTACGAGTTTCTTAATGTTACTTCTGATAATCACATCACAAATTCATTTTACGTTTTAATAATTTTTTATTTGTTAAAAAATACTTGATTTTGTGTCCGTCGTAATCGTATTGAAAAATACTTCGTTTACCTGAGTGACGGACGAATCGTCAACAGTATACATTGAATTGTTTATTTTATAAAGACATAAAATATTTAGTAGATGTAAATGTATTATCACACGATCAATCAGGTCTTTCAATCAAAAATTTTCCACTAGCGGCCAGTAAAAACGTAACGCGTCGACTAAAACTCGAATGTTCTCCGTTTATATATACAGTAATACATATGTATTGTACACGCGACAACACGACGGGAACGTTTAAAACAACAGTTAAGAAAAAAAATAATAATTATATAGCCGATTAGGGCAATTTGTCTTGACGAAAAGATAAAAAATATACAGCTGGGTCGTCTCGAAGACTGCTTCGGACGGCGTGACGAAAACTCGTTTTTACCACCGGGCAGATTCTCGCACACGCCCCGACGATTTCATCAATTCTTCGTTTAGCTTGTTTGTTACGGTTATCGGACTCATGTGTTATTCCAGACGACGTTTATCTGCAGACAAATTAAAACAAAAAATTAGCCCAAACGTCCTTCAACTTGATTTTTGTCAATGAAAGGATTTTAACAGTCTCAAAAAAAAAAAATCAAAACGAAACATGAAAATAATATTTATTGGATTGAAGAAATGCGTACAAGACGTACATTATACAAGGGTGATTATTTTTCACCAGTCATTATTAGAATAATTATTAGAAAAAATGAGTACGCGACGTATATTATACGGAAGTGATTGTTATTTATAAATTCGTAATCATATTAATCGATTATTTATAATCCGTTTTCGCTCTTATTCTATCTGAAAAGAAAAATGTGTTATCTGATTTTCAAATAGCGACTTATTTATGTATTCATTTTTGCGATAACGTCCAGTTGAACTGTAAATATTCAAAAATGTTTTCTGTTTACTCTAGACACTTGTTAAAAATCAAAATTTTAGGTCATCGAGTGAAAAACTGTATTCAGTTAGTCCAATCGACACATAAAATAACGCGCAAATTATATGGTACGGCCGAAAATTCAAAAGTACAAAATTTGCAATTCTGAATAAAAATCCCAACCGTAAAATATCCTGCAGACTATGCACGTACGTTATTATTTGACGAACAGTTCACTCGATTTTAAATACCCAACAAAATGTCAAAATGATTTCGATATAGACTAAAAGGAAAATAATTTTGCTGTTTGAAAATGTGTTGCGTAATTAATTATCTAATCATTATTAATATAAAAATTAAATCATCGCTTTTGTCATAAATACTAATATATTCTATCATGACGATTAGCATCTGAACATACATTTAATAAACTAATGTTAAAACATAAATTCGGTATAATAAAAACTGAAAAGATTTATTATGGATCCTTCCCCCCAGACCACAAAAAAAATTTAGACAAACCGCCTAGAATTCAATGCGTGTACGACAATTTCCAACACACGAGCAAGACGGATAACAATGACACAAATGAAATTCAACTTTCTACATACGACATCGCAGTTCAAATGTTAGACAAAGAACTCGTTTTCGAATAAAGCCGCTGTGAACGTACGGTTATTTCGCACGGATCACAAACAAAACGTAATCGGTTGACAAATGTATACTTACCTCATATTCCGCGGTGGTCGTTGACTTCGCCTGTCCTCGAATGAACGCGGTGCATTTTCATCTTCACTGATCTCAGACACGCCGTCTTCGTCATCGTCTTCTAGTTCCGAGGCGCTTGGCGACGGACACGCGCTGGCCAGCGAATCCGCTGACGGCGACGAAGGCATTC
Source organism: Schlechtendalia chinensis (assembly GCA_019022885.1). Classification (NCBI taxonomy): domain Eukaryota; kingdom Metazoa; phylum Arthropoda; class Insecta; order Hemiptera; family Aphididae; genus Schlechtendalia; species Schlechtendalia chinensis. The sequence continues at coordinate 40,253,209 of CM032339.1, forward strand.
CGTAGTCGTCCGAAAGCGATTCGTCAATGGACGGCTCCCCGATACAACATTGAATTCCGAGGAATCCAATATCGGCAATAAGTCGTCGGACTGCTCGGCCAACGCTCATTGCCTGGTTGTGACACTTCGGTAGTAGCCGTGGTGTCTGTGTCGTGCGACTCATCGTCTGCCCGTGACGAAGATAGAGGCAGGACATTTTATGTCTTTACTTCCCACCACCACAACCCCCCCCCATTTAATACTCTTTCTCCTAGCCTCCCTTTCCCTTCTTCTGTACTCCCCACTAATTTCGAATTACAATTGATACAGTGTGATATATTTATTTATTGTGAAAATGCGATTTAATTAATGATTTAATTTATTTATTGTTAAAATGCGATGAAACATAAAATGTCAATTACTCGGACTGTCAATTATTTTTTGCTAGGCGTAGTAATGCTGAGCAGAGGTCGATGGTGTGTAAAGTAAGACACATACTTTGTGTAACGGCAGTTTATACATAATTAGATAAATTGGATGCTTACGTTTCGGACATATCCCCCGGAGTCTCCGTTCGCCAACCTCCATCACACGTACCCACGGGTTTTCCATTAAATTTAAAAACGTGTTAATGGTTTTTTAAACCCAGAAACTTTAAAATCACAAAAAAAATTCCTTTTCATAAACCTTAAAATTTAAAAAATTTTAAAAAACTTAAATTTTTTTAAAAAAAACAATGGTTAAAATTTTAACCCCTAATTGGTGTCTTACCCTTTGCCCGAAAAAAAGGGTTTTTCATTTATTTTAAAAAGGGGGTTTTTTTTAATTAAAAAGGGTCCCAAATTTTGTGGGGGAAAGGAAAAAATTTAATGGAGGTATAAAATGATTGAAAAATTCCAAAAGGGGGAGTCAAGGGGGTTGTAAATTGGAGACCGTTTTTGGGCCACTGTTCCCTAGAAATAAGGAAATTTTTATTTTTTATTAAAAAATTTTTTTTTTACCTTTTTTCTTCGTCCCCCAAATTTCGAATTCAATTTCGGGATAATTTTTTTTTAAAATTTTAATTAAGTTTATTTTTTTTTTTTAAAATCAAAACAAAAATGAAATTTTGGGAATTATTTTTTGTGGGGGTTTTAAAACTTGGAAAGTAGGCAAAGGGTTTAAAAATAAAAAAAAACGAATGGATTTCCGTTGAATTTTAGAATTTTTCCCTTATTTGGGGGGGGAAAAAAACCAAGGGGAGGCGTTCCCGGGTTTTAAGTGGGGGGTTTTTTGGGGGGCGCGGAAAAAGGTCTTCCTGTTGTCGGGGGGCGGAGCGTTTTAAGGCCCCCTCTTTGAAAGGGAGGTTGTTTTCCCCCCAAAATTATGGGGAATTTTAATTAGAATTTGGTTTTCCTTTTTCCAAGGTATTGGTTTTTTATTTTTTTTTTTTGGGGTTTTTGCGCAGGTCAAAAAAATTTGCGTAGTTGTCAAACCGGGATTTGGGGTTCATTTAAAAAAAAAAAGTTGAAAATTTGTTTTTTTTTTTTTTTTTTTTTTTTTTTTTATTTTTTTATTAAATTTTTTTTTTTTAAATTTTATTCTTTTTTTTTTAAAATTTTAATTTTTTAAAAAAAAAACAATTGGGGGGAAAAAATTTAAATGGAACCCCCCCCCTTATCGGGAGTTTATGGTTATTGGTTTGTAAAAGTAATTAAATAGGGGTTTTAAATATAAGTAAATTAAATTACTTTAGGGGAAAAATCTTAAGGGGAAAATTTGCCCCCGGCCCCTTTTCCCCCGGGGAAAATTTGGGGAGAAAAAATTTATTAATTAAATTAAATTATTTGTTAAAAATTTATTAAAAAAATAGATTTTAAAAATTTTTTAAAATAAAAAAATCAATTAAAGTTTTTGTAGATATAGGGAAAATCCCATTTGTTAGGTATAAATTTTATAAAATATTTTTTCAGGGTTTCATTAAATATAAAAAAAATGTTCTAAAATTTTAAAAAAAAAAAATTTTCAAAATTTTGGGGATTATCAAATCCCGAGCTTCAAACAAAAACCCCCAGGGAACGACAAACGATTTTTGGGCCATTTTTGGGCGAAAAAAATTAAAAATGGACCCGGAAAGTAAAATTATTTAAAAAAAACAAAGTCGATGTAGTGTTAAATTTTAAAAAAATTTTTTAAAAAATAACTTTGGGCGCAAAAAAACCCACCGTCGAGGGGAAAAACTTAATTTTTTTAAAATGTAAAAGAAACTATAATTCGGAAATTTAAAAAAAGGCCATTTTGTTTTTTTACAAAAAGGCGGTAGGAAAAATTTTTTAAGCTTTTTTGGGAAACTTTTTTGGGTAATTTCACGTTAAGAAAATGCTTTTTCAAGTTTTTCCCGAAAAAAAAACAATCGTTTCCCATTAATTTAAAAATAAAAACCAAGAAAAAAAAAACATATTTTTTTTTGCATTATATTTTAAAATCAAAAAAAAAAAAAAAGGAAAAAAAAGAAAAAGGGGAAAAAAAATTTTTTTTTTTAAACAAACAAAAGGGGGGGTTTCGGAAACCGTTTGCCTTTCTGTAAAACTTACTGAAGTAAAAAAAAGAAGGGTTTCAAAATTTTGGTGGGGTTTTCCCTTTAAATTTTTTTTTTAAAAAAAATTTTTAAAAAACGGGGTAAAAAAAATTTTTGGGGAGGAAATGGAAAAAAAAAAACCTATTTTTTTTTTTTTTTGAAAAGTTTTATCGTTTTGGACATTTGGCAAGGGGTTTTAGGGGGGGAAGAAGGTTATGCCTCTTAAAACTAAAAAGGGGTTTTTAAATAAAAAATTTATAGTTTCTACAATTATGTTTTATTTTTTTTTTCTCAATTTTCCAAAATTTTGTAGGAAAAGGGGGATTTGTTATTTAAAATATTTTTTTTTTTTTTTTTTTTTATTTTTTTTTTTTTAAATTTAATTTTTTTACGGAAAAGTTTTTTTAAATTTTTTTTTTATAAAAAACATTTAATAGTAAATTTTTATAAAATTTTTATGGTATTTATAAATTTAGTTTTTAAATAAAAATTTTATTTTTTCCCAAAGGGGGGTTTTTTGCCTTCAAAAACTTTAATATTTTTAAAATATAAAAAAAACAATTTTTTTAAAAAAAAAAAGATTTTTAAATATTAAAATTTTTTAAAAAAATTTTTTAAAAAAAAAAAAAAAAAAAAAAAAAAAAAAAAAAATAAAAAAAAATTTTAAAAAAAAAAAAAAAAAAAAAAAAAAAAAAAAAAAAAAAAAAAAATAAAAAAAAAAAAAAAAAAAAAAAATTTTTTTTTTTTAAAAAAAAAAAAAAAAAAAAAAAATTTTTTTTTAAATTACCCAAAAAAAAAAAAAAATTTTTTTTAAAAATAAAAAAAAAAAAAAAAAAAAAAAAAAAAAAAAAAAAAAAAAAAAAAAAAAAAAAAAAAAAAAAAAAAAAAAAAAAAAAAAAAATAAAAAAAAAAAAAAAAAAAAAAAAAAAAAAAAAAAATTTAAAAAAAAAAAAAAAAAAAAAAAAAAAAAAAAAAAAAAAACAAAATTTTTTTTTTAAAAAAAAAAAAAAATTTAATTTTAAAATTAAAAAAAAAAATAAAAAAACAAAAAAAATAAAAAAAAAAAAAAAAAAAAAAAAAAATTTTTTTATTTTAAAAAAAAAAAAAAGAAAACGAAAAGTATAAATAAAAATAAAAGAAGAAGAGAAAAAGAAAAAACGAAATGAATACATTTTTAAATCGGTGTTAAAAAGGTCACAGATTTGTACATACGAAACCAAAATTTAGACCGCGCAAAAAATTCGCAGCAAAAGGAATAATAATAAGTGATAACCTTGTTTGGGGACCGAAATCTTAGTATATGTCCTTCAAAAATAAAACGATAAATACACCCTCCAGCTTTCAGAGGGCACTCAGATCGTCACAGTCCACCTGACAGACAGAACCGTCTTGTCTACCTGGAGTATAGGCATACTTATCAGAACGACTCAAAGATCGGTTTTTTCGATAAATTAGGTGGACTCTAATTTCTTTCAACGTAAAAATCACCGTTTGAGTTGTTCTTTATTTCGTGGCGCTGACTTTGCAATCAAGGCAAAGGAGGGCGTCCCAAATTTCATTTCCTATTTTGTTTGATTTACAAAAAGTTATTACCTTTTAATCAATAAAAAAAAAAATTGTTCGCAAGAGTTGGAAATCCGTGAAGGCAAATCTTCGAGACGACCAAAAAGAGGTAATTTAAATTTTTTTTATACTTGATGATTTTAATGTTATTTCTTTTCACCATTTATCTCTTTTAATCCCTTTTTATAATTTTTTTGTATTTACTACAAATGATCATGGCCCGTAAAGACTACCACATACCTGATGAGTGAATTTAGCGAAATGGGGTCGCAATCTGCTTCTATCGGATCGCTGTCTATCTCACGAAATTCATTGAGTGGAGAAACGATTTCATTCGTTACATCTACTTATAAAAGTTAATTAAGTTTAGAAAAAACGTAATAATTTTTCTATGCAAAATACTGATATTGTGAAAATGTTTCAACTCGAAACATTCTGCAAGATGTTATGTCAGACATATCGGCAATATTTTTGTATCCCACAGTCATAGTATGATTATATTAATTTCCCACAGATCATAGAATTATTATAAAAAAAATCCTACGCGATTTCGTTACGTATATACAACAATTTTAATCGCCATTAAAAAAAAAAAAAACCTATAGTTATTGCTTGAACATTAAATATATATGTACGCTACAATTTTGTATTTCGACATATTTCCATGCGTTCATCGCAGCCAGCTTGTAACAACTACCAGGCGGGGATTCAAATACGCCTGAATCGCAAGCTCCGTCGAAACACTAGTAGGACGTCGACGTGGCCATTAAAACGACAAAAAGTCCGATGCAAACAGGTCGTCAGTTTTCATCAAAGTACATGTCGCGGGGCATGAAACACGTTCGACGACAATCGGACAGGATTTTTTTTATAACGCGTAAAAAAGTTTCGATGTCAGCAAATTTTTCTTCGTGTCACCGCCCCTAGGTATATAACACCCCAACGGTGGTTATGACAACACAGAATCGCCAAATCCGACGAACAAAGAATAAACCGTCGTCGTCACTGGACATACTAGGAGTTATAGTTTAGAATTCTGGTATGCATAACAAGTACATAAAAAATTTGGGACGGTACGATGGGCAAACTGAATACGACGTAGACTCGTCGTCGGACAATTACTAAAAAATTACGAGGTGTAGTAAATTAATACGGACGTTTTTAAAAATCTACATACCTGACTTGTTACACAAACGTATCGAGCAGCTTACGTAAACTGTAATATCCGATTCTATTCTACTCGGCGAAAGTCCATCGTGCGTGGAAACGATAATTATTTAATAGATCTACTACAAGAAGAACAAATTTTTGAGAATTTTTAACAAATTTACCGATGCGAAACTGCTGATATTGCCAACTGTTTCAATCATTCTTGTAAACACTCTACATAGATTCTGTCAGACATATGACATATTTATTGTATGCACAGATCATACAATTTATTACACAGTTCAACGATCGAAATCCGAAAGCAATCGGTCGACGAACAAAAACCTCGTGGGAACATAGAACCGAAACCGATTTTATATTCGCGCGAAACGTATTCCGATCCGAAGGTTTTTATCGGTATTTTTAAAAAATGTATAATTCGAATGATGCGTATTTTACCACGACATGATCATTTTCCAAACAACATCGTAACTTTCATATTTATTACTCATTCAGAAATTATCTATTTTCAATTTATCTATAATTAGGCTAATCGTAGACTGTAAACTGTTGAGTGATTTCCATTACGAGTGTCTTTAATTTTAAAACGGTTTATTTGTTTTTTATCGTGCAATAAATTTAACGGTTTGCAGGTTTTCAAAGAAAATAAATACGGATATCAATGACGTGATCCATGGAGACATTGGACCCTCACCACATTGTTCATATAAACGTAATAATTTAGTTATATTTTATCAAATTGAAAAATATAGTAACGGATTAATTGATTTTAATTCTTATAATTTTGATGTTGATAGCATTTTGTTCAAAACGATGTTTTCAAATTTAATATTTTATCCGAAACAATTCGATATAAAAAAAATATATATATAAGTGGTAAATTGTTGTCATCTCTTTGACATTTTTATGTCTTTACTTTTGCTCATTATAATCAGTTAAAAATCTTCACGAAAAAGTGTCCACTTAAAAGGTGTCCACGAAAAGCGTCACCTAAATTAAGATACCAATTGGGGGGCTGTCACGAAAAAAGGTTAGAGAAAAAAGCTAAATCCCCTTATGGTTAATTTGAATTTGAAAAAAAAAATTTTTCAACAAAGATGACATAAAATGTGTCACTTAACGCGGAGTCGTAGAGCGTCAATCATTTTTCTTAATCGCCTTATATAGAATGTGATGTGTGTGTGTTGTGTGGTGTGATGTGTTGTCTGTGCGCGGCGCGATATTAATTTTATTCGTATTTTTGTATTTATTAAAATATATAAATTAATTAACTCTTTTTATTTTTATATTATTTAATGATCTTTACATTCATCATTTAGAATCGCTATTAAAATATGCCTAAACCACAGTTCTTGAAAAATCAGTCAATTCGTATTTCGGTCGATTAATATTATGAAAATTAGGGAACCGCCGTGTGAAATAAGAATTAATATATTTCTCTTATACTATTTAAACAATGAATTTTTTGCGGAGCCGACCATTCGGAATTTATCCTTTACCATTTTGACATTGTGATAATGAGGGTAATACGTCCGAAACAAGTTATTTTTCTGGAATGAAACTATTGCGTTTTTGAAATTAGATTTTTAGCAGGAGAATCAGCCCACCTTAATAACGTCAATGCCCTATAATAATCGAGAATACACATGAATCAAACTATTTTGTAGCTTAATAATTTAACAGATTAAAACCAAAGAATTATTTTGAAAATGAATAGTGTGACTATTAAGAAACCAAAAGATGACTGGTACTGATAGCAATACAAAAGTGGATTACAAATCAGTAATTATTCAAAAAAATTATTGAAGAAATTACGACTAATATGACGTAAAGTAATAATTATTTGCTTAATTATCAGCAGAAAAGGATGAAGCAAACCTAGCAACAGCTAGGCTGTGTTGAGCGAAACAGAGAAAGTTGGGGAATGAAAAAAGAGCAGCTTTCTGACCCTAGTAATTAATTTTTTCCCAAAAGATCTTTTTGTATTCGATTTTCATTTAAAATATGGAAAGCATATTTCAATAAGTATTTAGTGATTTATTGAACCATTTTCATAAATTATCTTGATCATTTATTTCTTGGTTTTTTACATACTATAATTAAAACTCTTTAATGTACTATATAATACTTTAAAATCTGAAGTATATTAAAAAACAGAGAACACGAGTGAAAAATACGAGAAGAAATTGCAAAATTGTTTATAATTACAGTAAGTTTAAAATAAAAAATAAAGTGCATTTTGGTTATAAATAATACATCTTTGGTTCAAGTCAAAAAATAAATTTTTTTTTTTTTTTATATTCTTTCCAATACTGGATCTATATTCAATACAAACATTTGGAGAGGCTATAATTGATTTTGAGAGAGCTTAGCCCCTACCCCCTCTATATCACCACGCTCACTCTAAATCGCGCCTATGCCAACATATTAAAATTTTTCGCGGGTTGAAGCGACGCGTGTAACATGATGTCGACGCGCGTTGTTTCTTAGCCGTTTTCACACATGTGCGGTCCGGCTACAAAAACGTTAATATTCTCGTACGCGTTCTCGCCGACAAGCGAATATCACGTGTATGTATCAAAAATTTTACAATATATGTATAGGTACTTTGAAAATTTCAAATTTTGTACGGGAACGTATTTCAAGCCGCGTATCATTTTTTAAAGTGGACGTGCGTATGAAATACGTAGTTATATATATATATATATATAATATATTATGTTGTATGGTGTGTGTATACCAAATAACGTTCGGAAACGAATTTAAAGGAATACGGTGAGTGTATTGTATATATGAATGTGTATGGTGCGGATGAGGGATGGCGTGTATTAACACGTCAACGAAATACAATTTATGGGGCTCGCGAAACGGCGTGTCGTTTAAGTCAGTATACGTATATAACGTGTCGTAATAATCGCGTAAAACACAAACACACACCACAACATATATAATTATTTATTTATCGTGGTATGAAAACGCGAAGAACGACCTACAGAATATAAAAGGTAGCGGTACGGGGGTTCGTCATTTTCACTTCAGCTAATAATAAAACAGTACGTGACAAAGCAGAAAGTAGTGTTTGACGGTATACAGTAGATGCCACTTACTGGACTGATTTTGGGACATCAAGCATTTTGAATATTAAACGACGAGTCTTTCTTGAACCGCCGGAGTTCTTGGATTTAAGGCACAACAGTGGTTTCCGGGTTTTTTATTTTAGCGAGTTCATAGTCAATAATGCAATCCGATTTCTTGTCGAATTTTCAGCATCTTACTAAGTAAACTTTGAGCACGTTCAAACAGGCTGTTTGTCGTTGGCTATTTAAGGCGGTCGTTTATTTTATAAGTAGTCCAGTTTTTTTTCCCAAATCAAATCATGGCGTTTCTTCATCTTAACACGGGAAAACACTTTCAACGAAAATTAAAACACGTGACGCAGCGCGAAGTTGATCACTACTAAATCAAAGTACAAAAACCCCTGGTAGGTAATTTAGTTTATCTCTACTTATTGACACATTAGCTGTCATCTGACGAAGCCGCCAAACGATTAAGCCGAAATAGTTTTTATTTATTTATTTTTATTTATCTAATAATTCACAACTTAATAAATCCCATTAAGCAGTGTTGTGAGTACAATAGACGAATATTGCACATTGTGTTAATAGGGACTAGCCTATTTATTTCCAATAGGCGAATGAATCAATTAACCGTGAGTCCATTAAGTGTGCCTACTGTATACATATATATATACCGAAACGTTGGAAATTGATTGGAGGAAATCGCATATGTCATATATCATCATTTTACAAAACCGGATTTCTGCATCACAAGAGTGGATCGTTCGGTCAACAGAAGGCAATCGCGGAAAACGATCCAAGTGAATACAAGCGGTCTCATTTGGATCGTGTTTTTTCAACATTCGTTCCCGCTGTCCGAATTTTCGCCGACAACACGTTTATCGGACGTTATATACCATCATACGATTTCATTAAATCATTAAGTTTGTCTGCGGAAAATATCCAATATCAAAACATGTAATATTCACAGTAAATTGTTTGGGTTGGGATGAAACCAAACAAAAACCCGAAAAATTGGTTGGGATGAACCACTTTCTGAACAAGATCAACTTCAGTGGAAAAACTATAATCACAATTAATTGATATTGAGTCGTTAACTATACCGAGATGGATAGGTAGTGATAGTAAAAAACAAATGCAACTCCATGGTTTTGCCGATGCATCTACAAAAGCATATGGTGCGTGTCTATACATTCGCACAATGAATGGGGACGGTGTAGTGCATACAAATTTAATATGTGCAAGATCTCGTGTTGCACCAGTGAAATCATATCCATCCAGATTAGAGTTATGTGCCGCAGTATTATTGGCAAGACTTATGGAATCAATTGGGACAACACTTCGTATAGACATTTTACAACGTTGTTTGTGGGTAGATTCTACAGTAACGTTGGCATGGATAGGGTCTGATCTCAAAAATGGAAAACGTTTGTTGCTAATCGTGTTGGTGAAATTCATAGATTAACACTACGATCTGAATGGCGTCATGTATCTACACAAGAAAATCCCGCCGATATCGTATCCCGCGGATGCACACCAGGTGAATTAAAGAAAAATAATATGTGGTGGTACGGTCCGGAATGGTTGAAAAAAGATGTAAGTCAATGGCCTACTACGTGTATTGAAAACATAAAAAACGTTTCGATTATTGAATGCGAAGAAAAGCCAGTAAAAGTTAGTATATTTGTAGCATTGACTGGTGATATGGAAATCATTATAAAATATTCTCTTTAACGAAATTATATAATGTTATTGCTACTATTTTGCGATTTAAAAATAATTGTTTGTCACAAAGTAAGAATGCAGAGAAAACTATTGGATTATTATCAATTGAGGAATTACAAACTGCATCAAAAACAATAATAAAAATCATTCAAAAAAAATATTTTTCTGTAGAATTAAAGGATTTATTAAGAAATCAGGAAATATTACCAAACAGTAAAATGTACAAATTAAAACCGTTTATCGATGAAGATGGGATCATACGTGTGGGCGATAGATTAGCAAATGCCACGTTCATTAATCATGATCAGAGATTCCCAATCTTAATTCCTAATGAATCGAATTTTTCTACATTAATTTTTTCAAATGAGCACAAAAAGTTATTATATGCAGGACCTCAAGCTACATTAGCTGCGGTGCGACTTAAGTATTGGGTTATCAATGGTCGTCGAGTAGTAAGAAATGTTATACACAAATGCGTGATATGTGTTAAAGCACGACCAAAAAATGTTTCGCCTATAATGGGAAACTTCCCAAAACTAAGAATTGACGTACCGTCACGATGTTTTGAAAATTGTGGAGTGGATTATGCGGGTCCATTTTTACTAAAAAGTAATTAGCGTCGGAATGCTGCAACGCACAAATCATATGTGTGCTTATTTATTTGTTTTGCAACGAAGGCGGTTCACTTAGAACTTGTGAGTGATCTTACTACCGAAGCATTTATTAGTTCATTTACAAGATTCATATCCCGTAGAGGAGTTTGTAAAAATATATATTCGGATAATGCAACTTGTTTTGTAGGAGCGAATAATAAGTTAAAACAATTAAACCAACTAATGAAATCTGAAGATCATATAGCACGTTTACATGCATTCACAAATGAAAATGAAATTAAATGGCATTTTATCCCTCCAAGATCACCCCATTTTGGCGGTTTATGGGAGGCTGCAGTTAGAAGCGCAAAATATCATTTAAATCGAAATTTATCGTCGGAAAAACTGTTGTATGACGAACTTTATACGATATTAGTACAAATCGAGGCCTGTTTAAATTCCCGTCCTCTTACGTGGGATTCACTCATATCTTTACCACAAACTGATTTTACCAACCCAATACAAGGCTTATTGTCACGATGGCAAAAGGTCCAACGATTAACTCAGCAAATTTGGAAACGTTGGCATTCTGAGTACTTGGGCCAATTGCAAGAACGTAGCAAATGGATAAAATCCGACGGTCCCTCTATACAAGTTGGCTCAATGGTTGTTATTAAGGAAATAAACTTACCTCCAATGCAATGGATGTTGGGGAGAGTACAGGAAGTGCATCCTGGAAGTGACGGAGTCATTCGTGTGGCCACCGCTCATACAGCAAAAGGTCAAATAAAAAGAACAGTTAGGTTGCTGTGTCCACTTCCCATTGACCCATTTGACCAAAAATAATTATTTTTGTTTATTTATACATAAAAAAAAAAAGTTTTATGTTATTTATGCTACAGGTTAATGTGCACTATGTTGTTTATTTATAATATTTATTTATAATGTAAAATTAATTATTTCAAATTTGTAATTTCTTTTTAATTATACTTTAATTTTGTATTTAGAAACTATGTTTCAAGGGGGGTGTATGTTCGGGAAAAAGATAAATATTATACCGATAACGTAGTGGTTGTGTTGTATCGCGAACGTTCGTCGTTCTTATCGTTAGTGTCGAGTCGGTGTGTGCACGCGAGCGAGACCGGTCGCACAATATGTATCAATCGGATAGCAAAATGTATATTCATTAAGTAAAATAATATTGATGTTCAAAAAATAATATTATAGTTAATTACAGTCCGCTAAATAAAAAATTTATTACGAACAAATAAACAAGTATATAGTTAAAATGTTTTTTTTTATCTTTTTTTTTCTGTAGGTCGGATCCATGTTGATAGCCAGAGTTTCAAACACGGACATGACCTGGCACAAGGACGTGTTGCCGTCCCCTCGCAGCTGGATTTGACCCTCGATGATAATACCGCGTTGAAAGCAATCGAACACATGAATTTTATACAAATGAAAAGTACGTATAGTACACGTATCGCACCACACGATAATTGTTACTCCATAAAAAAAAAACACATTTACACACACGCGCACAACGTATTATAGTAGGTGTGTGTGTTTTATTGGTATACGGGTATTCTAACTACTACATTTTTTTTTTTTTTTTATAAACGCTATACTAAACAAAAATTATATTGTTTTTTTTCCCACTGCTTGCATTAATCTTATAAAACGACCGGGAACAGAGCTTAATACATTTAGTTTTGATTTTACCGAATTTTGGTGTTTTTCATTTTTGTCTTGTATAACTGGGTGCATGCGACATGGTATTGTGTACATATTTGCGTATTGCTTTAGTATTATTAGCCTTTATAGAGGTGTACGATACGCGGGTTGTCGTACATAATATATACGATAACCATAATGTACACGGTGTTTTTTCGGGTCGTTTTTTACTTACGCCATGATTAAAAAAAATATATATATATATCGATTAAAAAAAAAATTATTGTTATTATTATTATCATTATTTTAGCTCCGAGTGCAGCTCTGATCATCACCGAAGAGTGCAGCGCCGAAAACAATAGCGTGACAATCGCGTGGCAACCGCCGGCTTTGTCGTACATCGAAGGTAACGTGTTGGAATTGGATGATGGGAACGGCGGAGATTTCAGGGTTGGTATCTTCTTCTATTATAATATATAGTCTTTTAACGAATCTATTTTTCCGCGTACCTACACACAATATTTACTTAAATTATAATTAAAACATTATTTCATCATATATAAATATAGTGTTAATAAAAATTAAGATTAATGATGTATTGTCCTCTTCTCGTGTCCGACGGGATTATAAAAAAAAATCGTTCAATATGCTTTTGGACTGGATAGGGAAAAATAGTCATTTTCTTTTGTCACCTAGTGTGTACGTTAAAATAATTTTACATATATATATTTTTGGTTATTTTTGGTTATAAACGGTTTGGAGAAACTGCATAAAGCAGAGGCGAATGCAGTGAAACGGATGGAAGATCTGGAGTTAAGACTGTAAGCCAGTACTTCAAAAGTTACCAAGTCTACTTGTCTAGTCATATATAAATTTCTAGCTATAATCGTAATTAGTCATAGTATTAGTTTGTTTGTAATTATCTTATAGTTTATTAATATCTTTACCATCTTTATTGTAATTGTATCTTATTCTTATAATCCGATAATGTCATATGCGAGATAAATAAACTACACACATTGTAGTAATCGGATTATAATAGTTACCTATACTGTTAGTATTATTACTAGGTACTCAGGGGTAAATCTTAATTATACTGGCATTGATTTTGTTAGCATTTATTAGCAACAAATACCTAAATCTTTTAAGTAGATTACATTAAAACTAAATAAATAGGTATTTAAATATGACAATTTAAAAAGAAATATATTTCTTAATTTATGGACTAAACACGCATAAAATCATTATTTTAATTCATGTGTTGTCAAATTAAACAATTAAATAAGTTTACATACCTAAAAATAACGTCACATCGGAATTCGTATACACTCGACGATACAGTTAGAGATGAAATTTAGCCAATGATCAAATTATACCCATTGGCTGATACACAATTATTTAAAAAAACAATTATAAGAATTGATTTCAAAAAAAAGAAAAAATCTGCACGGATAGATTTCGGATCGCTACTAAACGAGCAAATCACGATAGTTATACTGTAATTGATCACGTTAACGTTAGATTTTACAAGACATAAAACACAATAAATTAAAACATAAATAAGATGAAATTTAAATAACGACGAAACCAGCAGAGTGAAACTCTTTAGGAACGAACTGATATCAACTTAAAGATACGCGGCACACCAACGTAACCGAAATTCCCAATATTCTTTACATACGACTCCACTGATATATTGTTATAACCACAAACATTCAACTATCAATTTGAAATTTCTTTTCGGCGGACGGCATATCATTCAGCGGTCGACGTAAACCGTTTTCGTTTTCGAACGGTTCGTGTTTTTTCCGTTTTGTGCTTGTCGTGTTTAACTTATGTTTTTGTCATCGTTGTACATTTATTTTTATTTATATTAATTAATTAATATTTTTATTTTAATTTTATTATTTGTTTATTTTATTCAATAACAAATATGCCTTCCCTTCCGACCGTTGTGCAGTTGTCGGACGTGATTCAACGTATGACGATAAACATACATACATCAAGACACCGTTTTTCTGAAGACAAGGAAACTTGTGATTCGTGGATTCGAAATAGGATGAAACAATAACCTTTTAAGCATGTAAGAGTTGTAAAGAGTTGTAAAGAGTCCAGGATTTAAAAATCCCATTGTGGGTTCTATTCCTACTAGAAATCTGCCAGGTAACTTACATTTCTTAGTTTAATAATCATCATGTTTAAACACAAACGATTTGATTTAAGCCAGCCATTCTGTTCATAAATTAAATATAATAATTTGTTGGCGTTAAAATACGAGTCTATGTCTGCCTAATTATTATACCTATTTATAAAAATGCTTTTATTTTTTATCAAATATTCATTTGAATAAATGAGTAAAAAAAGTATTCAGAATAGGTATTGAAATACTATTCAACAAATATTTTATTGCTTAGGTACTTGTGTTTTTGGTTTTGAAATTAATGATAAAGAAATCATTCTGAACTTTGATGTTCCACATTTATCATATAACTTTTTAACAATAATATTATTAAATAACCTTTTAACAAAAAATCTACATTTTACCTATGAAAATAAAAATAAAATAACTTCCTGGAAACATGTGATTCAATTTTATGTATTGGTTAAAAAACAGAGCACAGAAGGAGACAGGCTAATAACTAAACTCCCTGATGCAAATCCCAAGAAGATTAAAAAAATGAAGATATCAATTGCGGCACAAGTCTTCAGTCAACATTTTGGAGCAACAATGAAAAGAATGGCTATTATAACAATCCGATCAAAATTTATGAGTGAGTTTATGTTTGTATAATTAATTCATTGCAAAAATGTAAAAATTTACTTATTTATTATTATACTATTTATAATTTTAGGATACAAAAGCATTGATTCTGAAGCAGAGGATACTGGTCAGCTGTGCCTAATTGTTGATAACTTCTTTGATAGTGCAAATGGGAATGTTATTAAACCTCGACACCAAAAAAAAACTTTGTAGGTCAGTGAGACAGCAAACTCTCTTATGGGAATTTTGGTGTAAAACCATTGTCATTTTACAAAGCATGAAATATGAGACCAGAAAAAAAAATTCCATCGGTTACAAATTGGATAAGAAACATTAAAGGACTGTAGTTAATTTGTAAACAACTTTTAAAAGCTGGTTTTAAATATATTCTTATGAGAAATTTTAACCAGGGTCCAATAAAAAGCCATGGATTAAAAAACATCAATCCAAACTAACCCATAATATTATCTTTTCATTTAAAGCTTAAGTGATAAATAATTTCACCTCAAACCATTCTGTCAGTGCAAATTGTAAAGACAATAATTGTGATAGAGTTTTAGACAATTTAAAAGACTTTTTATTTAATGAATTACCTTTTGAAATGATCGAAAACAATTACACCAAGAAACCGACTCCACCAGATACAGTAATAATGATAAATAATTGTAATATAATAACCATGGGTAGTAAGGCTTATGTCAGTGGATGGATTATAGAAAAAAAAATTTTTAAATTGCTAAATATTGTTCTATTTGCATTTCCAAATTGGCGTCACATAAACTTTTGAATGAAAATTTAATATGATTCAAGATCGTCTAATAAAATTCTTGAAATCTTCAAAGAAACTTTCGACCATCACCTTTTTATATACGAGTATATTTTGATTTTTGGTTATTACTTTTTAGTTACATATTTTATATATGCTCAAAATATTTTACACTAAATTTAATGTTAAAATAAAAAAATTAATAACTTATATTGTATTATTACTAGGGTCCGGATTTCTATGCGAATTCATAATTCTTTTACAATTCGTTAAGAATAATTTTTATTAAAGTTGTTGACATTTTATAATGTGTAGAGTCTTGTTGAATACCTTGGATTTACAAGAGGTAAACGATATATAATAAACAGGTGAATAATATAACGAATATATTGAAAAGTATCCGACAAAATAAAACGCGGCATAACACGTGTGTACGACTAGGAGCGTAAGTATAGATTATTCATGGGGGATTTTGACTTTCAATTATTAGTAATAGGCTGGCATAAAATAATTTTTTTATTTTACTTATTATATAAAACCCTCATTTATAAAAAATATCTCGTCGATTGTCGTCGACGTGTTCTTACCGCGAACATGTACTTTTATGAAAACTGACGACTGTTCGAATCGGAATTTTCATCGTTATTGCCGTCGATGTCTTCTAGTTTATCGACGGAGTTTGCGATTCAGCGTATTCGAATCCCCGCCTGGTAGTTATACAGCTGGCGGCGATGAACGCATGGGAATATGTCGAAATACAAAATTGTAGCGTACTTATATATAACGTCAGTCAATAATATATGGTTTTTTTTTATAATGGCGGTTAAAATTGTTGTAAAAAACGTAGACGCATTGCGTATGATTTTTACTTAATAATTCTATGGTCTTTGGGATACAAAAAGTATTGTCATATGTCTTACGTGCATCTATGTAGAATCTTTCGAGTTGAAACATTTAACAATATCAGTATTTGCATCGAAAAATTTATTACGTTTATTTAAACTTAGTAACTTTTGTAGTAGATGTACGAATGAAATCGTTTCTCCACTCAATGAATTTCGTGAGATAGACAGCGATCGGTGATGAGCAGGTTGGCGACCCATTTTCGTTAATTCACCAGTCAGGTATGTGGTATCCTTTATAGTCCATGATCATTTTGTAGTAAAACAAAAAAAATATAAAAAGGGTAACCCCCTTTCAATAAGAAATAATAACAATAATATCATGCAGGTATAAAATAAGTTTATTACCTTTTTTGTCGTCTCGAAGATTTGCCTATCACGGATTTCAACTCTTGCGGACAATTTTTTTTTTTTATTGATTATGTTAATAACTTTGCAAATCAAACGGAATAAGAAATGAAAGGTTGGGACGCCACCTTTGACTTGTTGCAAAGTCAGCGCTAAGAAATAAAGAACAACACAAAAGGTGATTTCCACGTTGTAAGAAATTAGAGTCACCTAATTTCGGAAAACCGATCTGTTGAGTCGTTCTTGATAAGTATGCCTATACTCTCAGGTAGACAGAGACGGTCTGTCTGTCAGGTGGACTGTGACGATCTGAGAGCCCTCTGAAAGCTGGAGGGTGAATTTATCGATATTTTTTGAAGGACATATACTAAGATTTCGGTCCCACAGGGTTATCGCTTATTTATTTATCCATTGTCTGCGATTTTTGCGCAGTCTAAAATTTGTTCGTAGTGTCACAAATCTGCGACCTTTGTGTTCACCTGAACAAATATGTGTGATTCATTTCGTTCTTTCTTCTTTTCTCTTTTTCTTTTTTTTTATATATTTACTATTTTTGTTATAGAGTATAATATTCTTTTGTATAGTTATTTAATTGTTTTATATTAAAAATCATATTTTTTTTTTTTTTTTTTTATTGGAAAAGAACATCTACAATCTATACATTTTATTTGTACAATAATTAGATTTGATAAAAAAAAAGAAGAGAATATAAATTTAACGGCGAGTAATATGGTTGGGAAGATATCCATTGATAGCACCCAGCACGTGCAATTAGCTATTGACTATTGATTGTTATTGTAAAAGGTCTCTACACCATTTTCTTTTTAGCCTTCGTCGAGGATTATTGGGTAAAGTTTTAGAAGATAATTTTTTAATTAGTGGGTTAATATGTGATTGGAGTTTAATGTGAAATCTGGTGTAGTATGTTTTAAAAAAATCATATTGAAGTCTGATAGCGAATTCTTCTTATGGGACTGAAATGTTTTATGTGTATTATACTTATATATAAAATACGCATTAAATTATATGTGATTATAAAATTACTATAATTGTTATTCCTATAGGGGATTTATGATCGGTGTTTCGAGAAAATTGAGTTCTAATATATTTATTAAAATATAAACTAAAAAAGTGTTCATAATAAAAACCAATACAGAAATAGTTGTTAAATGTTATAAATTCATTTCCAAATAATTTTTGTTATGATACGAGCGTATGTTATTACATGTATTTGTTAAAGTATAATCTATAAAAGTTTACTTTTTATTTCATGGTTTCAGTTATGATATGAGTGCATATCATTAGAATTTACAAGACTAGATATTTTAGTAATTTACTGACGACCCGTTTATGAGCGTTCGTTTAGCTCCTCGTAACATTCCAGGGTCAATGTGCTTTTTATTCATATAATATTTTATTCAAATATTTTCTAATATGTCATATACACATCCAAAATTATTAGTGTTTCGCCGCATTTGATTATTTTCCGTAGTCACACCAAAGCTGAATTGTTGTGCTGCAGGCATCGGCGAACGTAAGAAAATGTGTCGAAATACGAAAGCTTACGCGCGTAAAAAAAATTATATATAAATATATATATATCTTGTCGAAATTCGTCGAAGATTGTTTGTCAAGAACATGTTTTTTTAGGAAAACTAAAGACCGTTTTGTCGCATCCCTGCTTAGTTGTTGTACAGTCCGAGGTGGTGGACGCATGCAAATTTGCCGAATAACGATACGATATCGATATTATCGAATACGATATCGTAGCATGCATAAAAAAAAAAATTTGGTGACTTTTCGTCGACGTGTGTTTGTCTTGCGTTTGTTAGTTTTTAATAAAAATTAACTATTGTACGAATTGGACTTGACTGCCCTTAAAACACGTCGATGGGAACTAGTGTTTCGCCAGAAATTGGCGAATCGGCATTGTCACATCCCTGCTTGGTTGTTGTACAGCCCAAAGCGGTGGACGCGTGCAAATTTGCCGAATAACGATGTCGTAGCATGCATAAAAAAAAAAACCTGGTGACTTTTCGTCGACGTGTGTTTTCTTGCGTTTGTTAGTTTTTAATGAAAATTAACGACCGTACGAATCGGACTTGATTGTCTTTACTACACGTCGACGGGTACTAGTGTTTCGCCGGATTTGGCAAATCGTTATTGTCGAATCCATGACTGGATGTTGTACAACTCGTGGAGGTTGATAATTCCAAATATTTCGAAAGGCGTTATTTATGTGCTCTTATACAGTACAACAACTAAGAAGGTATGCGACAAAATGGTCTTTAGTTTTCCTAAAAAAACATGATCGCGACAAACAAACTTCGACGAATTTCGACAAGATATATATATATATTTAAATATTATTTTTTTTTTTACGCGCGTAATATTTCGTATTTCGAGACATTTCCTCACGTTTGCGGCTGCCTGTAGCACAACAACCCAAATTTGGTGTGACTACGCAAAATCATCAAATGCGGCGAAACACTAATAATCATGGATGTGTATATGACATATTAGAAAATATTTGAATTAAATATTATATGAATAAAAAGCACATTGGGCCTGGTACGTTACGAGGTGCCAAACGAACGCTCATAAACGGGTCGTCAGATAATTACTAAAATATCTAGTCTTGTAAATTGTAATGATATGCACTCATATCACAACTGAGACCATGTAATAGAATATAAACTTTTATAGATTACACTTTAACAAATGCATTTAATAACATACGTTCATATCATAAAAAAAATTACTTCAAAATGAATGTGTAATATTTAACAACTACTTCTGTATTAGTTTTTATTATGAACACTTAGTTTAGTTTAAATTTTAATAAATATATTAGAGCTCAATTTTCTCGGAACGCCGATCATAAATCCCCTATAGGAATAACAATAATAGTAATTTTATAATCACATATAATTTAATGCGTATTTTATATATTTGTATAATACACATAAGACAATTCAGTCCTATAAGAAAAATTCGCTATCAGACTTCAATATGATTTTAAATATAATACAATTAAATTAACAAACAAAAGAATATTATACTCGATAACAGAAATAGTAAATATATTAGAAAAAAGAAGAAGAGAAAATAAAAAAGAACGAAATGAATCACACATATTTAATCAGGGAAACACAAAGGTCGCAGATTTGTGACACTACGAACAAATTTTAGACTGCGCAAAATTCGCAGAAAATAGAAAAATAAATTATCGATAACCTTATGGGCCCGAAATCTTAGTATATGTCCTTCAAAATATATCGATATATACACCCTCCAGCTTTCAGAGGGCACTCAGATCGTCACAGTCCACCTGACAGACAGACGGTCTCTGTCTACCTGAGAGTATAGGCATACTTATCAAGAACGACTCAACAGATCGGTTTTCCGAAATTAGGCGACTCTAATTTCTTACAACGTGGAAATCATCGTTTTTTGAGTTGTTTTTATTTCTTGGCGCTGACTTTGCATCAAGTCAAAGTTAGCGTACCAACATTTCATTTTCATATTCTGTTTGATTTACAAGTTATTACCTTAATTAATAAAAATATTGTCCGCAAAAGTTGAAATTCGTAACAGGCAAATCTTCAAGACGACAAAAAAGGTAAAAAACTTATTATATACTTGCATAATATTATTGTGATTATTTCTTATTGAACAGGCAATACGGTTCTCGAATTCACACCCCTTGACTCGTGTTATTTAATCTTTTAATTCCTTTTTTATATTTTTTTGTATTACTACATATATAATGACAAGAAACAATATATAGATTTTTTTTAACATTGTGTTAAATATTTAGTATTATGTAAATTGATATGTTTGACAAGCATGTATGTGATTTATTGTTTCGAGTAAAAACTATTGAAAGCATCGACATGCTTTAATGAGGAACTTTGCTAAGAACTTCACAACGATGTTCCTCGTGAAGAAGTTCTACAAAACATATGGGTTCTACGCGCAATAGTTTTCGTCAAAATGAATACGATAGGATGTGAGCAGTTTCATTTCTTAACGATTGTTCACGAATCAGGTATTATTTGGTTTCTTTTTACAGTCGGTGTTAATTTACTAAATTTGATATTAAGGTTTTTGCCTGACAACGCGTCTAAGAGCGAGTTCGGTTTACCATTTGTACCGTCCCAGGATCGATGTAATTTTGTTATATTTTATATAGTAGTATGTGAACACTTACATCGACTTTATATTTTATAATACGTACTGATAATTTTAGCATTCTCGGAGCACGTCGTCAGTTATTCTAGTTTCGTCGAAATTCGTGAAGCAGAGTTGTCGCACAATAGTCGGTTCTGTACAGTTCGCCGTGGTGGTCGCTGCAAAATTTGGTTTGAATAAGACGATATCGACGCGCACTTTCGCATCAAGTCAAGCATCAAAATATTGTATTTTTTTTTTTTTTTTTTTAGCATATGCAATTATTGTATTTATGTAATCGAAGGTGCATGTGATATTTTCATATATTTTTATAATAATTGTATGATCCGTGGGATACAGATGGTATTGTCCTATATCTGACAAGCATCTATGTAATTTGATTATCTTTATTTAAACATTTTTCAATATCATCATTTTTGTACAGGTAAATTTGTTAACAACGTCTCAACGTTGTAACTCGATTAGTAGATCTACGATAAGTATCTTTTCTCCTCGCGATGGACTTCACCGGGTAGACTACGCTCGGATGTGAGCAATATTTACAACACGTAACGATTATTCACTAATCAGGTAAGTGGTTTAATTTAACGTGTCGTTGTTTTTTTTGCCGCGCTAAATAAATGTCACAATGGCGTATCCAGGATATTTAAAGGGGGAGAATAAATTTAAAATCAATAAAATGTTACCATAACATACATGAACATACACACACACACACACATTCTATATAAGACTATTAAGAAGAATAGATAACGCAACAAGTCCGCCTTAAGTGAGACATTTTATGTCTTATGTGTGAAATTTTTTTTTCAAATTTAAATTTTTTCAATACCTAAACAATGGTTTCCGTGGAAACAAACCATAAGGGCGATTTAGGTTTTTTTTCTGTAACGCTTTTTCGTGACAGTCC
The DNA here is from genome assembly GCA_019022885.1 of Schlechtendalia chinensis. Lineage (NCBI taxonomy): Eukaryota > Metazoa > Arthropoda > Insecta > Hemiptera > Aphididae > Schlechtendalia > Schlechtendalia chinensis. Next base: position 40,275,428 of record CM032339.1, read on the forward strand.
CCAGTGGGTATCTTAATTTAGGTAACGCTTTTCGTTGACACTTTTTGGTGGACACTTTTTCGTGACGGTTTTTTATTTTAATGCGCCAAAGTAAAGACATAAAATGTCAAAAGATGAGCAACAATTTACACTTATAAATTTTTTTATTTTTATATCGATTGGTAAGGATAAAATGTTTAAAATTGAAAACATTCGTTTTGACAAATTGTTATCAACCAAATCGATAAGAATTAAAAGCATTCATCCGTAGCATATTTTTCAATTGAATAAAATACACTATATTATTACGTTTATATGAACTATGTGGTGGGGGTCATGTCTCCACGGACACGCCATTGATATCTGTATTTTTTTTTCGTTTAAAAACCTGCAAACCGTTAAATTTATTGCACGATAAAAACAAATAAACGATTTAAAATGAAAGACAATCGTAGGAAATCACTCAACAGTTACCAGTCTACTATTAGCCTAAATATTTAATTGAAAATATGAATTCTGACGAGTAATAAATGATGAACTTTAACTTTAACGCGTCTAAGAGCGAGTTCGGTTTACCATTTGTACCATCCTAAGATCGATGTAATTTTGTTATATTTTATATAGTAGTTTGTGAACACTTACATTGACTTACATTGAGTTTTCACACAATAGCCGGGATGCTGTACAATTCGCCGTGGTGGTCGCTGCAAAAATTGGTTGGAAGACCATATCGACGTGCACTTTTATATTAAGTCAAGCAACTAAATATTGTATTTTTTATTTTTATTTTCGACATATGTAATTATTGTATTTATGTAATCGAACGTGCATATGAAATTTTCAGAAATTTTTATAATAATGTGTGATCCGTGGGATACAGATGGTATTGTCCTATATCTGACAAGCATCTATGTAATTTGATTGTCTTTAGTTAAACATTTTTCAATATCATCATTAAATTACAGGTAAATTTGTTAACAACGTTTCAACGTTGTGACACGATTAGTAGATCTACGATAAGTATCTTTTCTCCTCGCGATGGACTTCACCGGGTAGACTATGCTCGGATGTGAGCAATTATACAACACGTAACGTTTATTCACTAGTCATGTAAGTGGTTTAATTTACGGTTGATATTGTTTTATAACACACGATATCTTGGTAATCATCAGGCGACGTGCCTACGAGCGTGATCGCCTTTCGCTATATACGTCAACGATTACTTGTGTTTCGGCGGAATTCTCGATTCAAATTTGTTCTACCACTACCGTGTCGTTGTTTTTTTTGCGGCGCTAAATAAATGTCACAATGGCGTATCCAGGATATTTAAAGGGGGAGAATAAATTTAAAATCAATAAAATGTTATCATCACATACACACACACACACACACATCAATCCCGCTCCAAACAGACCTACCGAAACGCTCATCAGCCGTGATACGTATCACTGCGAAAAATCACCTTCGTCGTCCTTTCTCGAATCGCGACATTATTGAGATCGATATAAGTCTGTCCGAAGAAGAAAAAAGTACGTCAATTATTATAAAATATAATTGTTGTTTATATTCAATTTAAGGTTGATACCGTTTTACTACACACGGTATCTTGGTAATCGTCAGGCGACGTGTCTACGAGCGTTATCGTCTTTCGCTATATACGTCAACGATTACTTGTTTTTCGGCGGAATTCTCGATTCAAATTTGTCCCACCACCGCCGTATCGTTGTACAGTTTGCGGTGGTGGACTCGATAAGAATCGTTGAAATACGATATCTTAACGCACTTAAATGAATAAATATTGGCGCTTGTCCTCTACGTGTGTTCGCCGCACGCAAATTTTTTAATTTATGAACACACAAACACACCTAACGATTACTTGTGTTTCGGCGGAATTCTCGATTCAAATTTGTCCTACCACCACCGTGTCGTTGTTTTTTTTGCCGCGTTAAATAAATGTCACAATGGCGTATCCAGGATATTTAAAGGGGGAGAATAAATTTGAAATCAATAAAATGTTACCATTACATACATGCAAACACACACACACACACACGTTTTCATATGATTATTATTATTATTATAATTATTATTATTGTTATTATTATTATTATTATTATTATTATTATTATTATTATTATTTATTATATCGATGCATTACTCGTCGTTGAGCGTTTGCAAGGATCGTGTATAAATGAAAATCATATTGGAAACATGCTACTGACCTATTATGTATTATAATTTATAATATCATATACTTTCATATACTTGTTGAATACTGGTATAAATGACTGTAAATGGATAAGCACACATGTATTTACTAACGAAACCTGTTTGCGGTAAGTATTATACAATAATTATGATTGTAATAAAAAAAAATAGAGAGTGTGAGAGAGAAAAATAATGTATTTGTTCAATACATATATGGTTATATGGCATGATATAATTTCGATTCTTTTAAGTGTGTGCTATATTTAAACGTATTTTAAGCACCAAGAATTATATACCAGGTATAATATTTACATGATGGCGTGAATAATTGGTTAAACAATTCATACTATTGTCGGTTTTGACATTGAATGTACTCGTTGGTCTGCAGGTTTGTTGCGCTGGTGCAAAGAATGACAATTACGATTAAAAAAAAATCTCAGACAGTTGCATAACTCGATAAATACTTTGAAAAGGTAAATAATACTGTACTTGATCTACCTAGAATTTAACGTTCTCAGAGAACAATTGAATGTATTGGAGAACTAGAGCTTTGTGTGTGTGTGTGTGTGTGTGTGTGTGTGTGTGTGTGTGAATGTATGTTATGGTATTTTATTGATTTTAAATTAATTCTCCCCCTTTCAATATCCTGATATATTTTAAACGCACTGTCCCGTAAGAAAACTGCTTCTACATATACATATTCATTTCGCCTTTACGTACAATTCACGTCTATAAATATTTCTTAAATTTAAATCAAATGTCTGCGAAAGTCTCAAGTTACTTTGTACTATTTTGTTGATCTTTAATAGAATACTATTCAATGGAATGGTATCTTCATTTGAATGGACGCATTCATGATACTATTTAAAAAGTTATAGCACACAAACACACACACACACACACACACCCATACACACACACACACAAACACACACACATACACACACACAAAGCTCTAGTTCTCCAATACATTCAATTGTTTTCTGAGAACGATAAATTCTAGGTAGATCTAGTACAGTATTATTTACCTTTTCAACGTATTTATCGAGTTATGCAACTGTCTGAGATTTTTTTTAATCGAAATTGTCATTCTTTGCACCAGCGCAACAAACCTGCAGACCAACGAGTACATTCAATGTCAAAACCGACAATAGTATGAATTGTTTAACCAATTCTTTACGCCATCATGTAAATATTATACCTGGTATATAATTCTTGGTGCTTAAAATACATTTAAGTATAGCACACACTTAAAAGAATTATGTCATGCCATGTAACCATATATGTATTGAACAAATACATTATTTTTCTCTCTCACACTCTCTATTTTTTTTTATTACAATCATAATTATTGTATAATACTTACCGCAAACAGGTTTCGTTAGTAAATGTGTGCTTATCCATTTACAGTCATTTATACCAGTATTCAACAAGTATATGCAAATATATGATATTATAAATTATAATACATAATAGGTCAGTAGCATGTTTCCAATATGATTTTCATTTATACACGATCCTTGCAAACGCTCAACGAGGAGTAAAGCATCGATATAATAAATAATAATAATAATAATAATAATAATAAGAATAAGAATAAGAACAACAACACCAACAACAACACCAACAACAACACCGACAACAACACCGACAACAACACCAACAACAACACCAACAACAACACCAACAACAACACCAACAACAACAACAACAACAACAACAAACACAACAACAACAACAATAACAAAAACAATAACAATAACAATAACAGTTATAATAATAATAATAATAATAAAATGAAAACGTGTGTGTGTGTGTGTGTGCATGTATGTAATGGTAACATTTTATTGATTTCAAATTTATTCTCCCCCTTTCAATATCCTGGATACGCCATTGTGACATTTATTTAACGCGGCAAAAAAAATTTGCGCGCGGCGAACACACGTAGAGGACAAGCGTTGATATTTATTCATTTAAGTGCGTTAAGATATCGTTTTTCAACGATTCTTCTCGCTTCCATCACCGCAAACTGTACAACGACACGGTGGTGGTAGGACAAATTTGAATCGAGAATTCCGCCGAAACACAAGTAATCGTTAGGTGTGTTTGTGTGTGTGTGTGTTTGTGTGTGTGTGTTCATGTATGTTATGGTAACATTTTATTGATTTTAAATTTATTCTCCCCCTTTAAATATCCTGGATACGCCATTGTGACATTTATTTAGCGCGGCAAAAAAAACAACGACACGGTGGTGGTAGGACAAATTTGAATCGAGAATTCCGCCGAAACACAAGTAATCGTTGACGTATATCTATCGTAGTCTACCCGGTGAAGTCCATCGCGAGATGAATAGATAGATATTTAGATACTTATCGTAGAACTACTAATCGTGTCACAACGTTGAGACGTTATTAACAAATTTACCTGTATAAAAATGCTGATATTGAATAATTTTTAACTCCAACAATCAAATTACATAGATGCTTGTCAGATATAGGACAATACCATCTGTATCCCACGGATCATACAATTATTTTAAAAATAAAGAAAATATCACATGCACCTTCGATAACATAAATACAATAATTACATATGTCGAAAATAAAAATAAAAAAATACAATTTTTTGAAGCTTGACTTAATGTAAAAGTGCGCGTCGATATCGTCTTATTCAAACCAAATTTTGCTGCGACCACCACGGCGAACTGTACAGCATACAGGATATTGTGCGACAACTCTGCTTCACGAATTCCGACGAAACTAGAATAACAGACGACGTGCTCAGAAAATACTACAATTATCAGTACACATTATAAAATACAAAGTGGATGTAAAGTGTTCACAAACTACTATACATAATATAACAAAATAATTCGATCCTGGGACGGTACAAATGGTAAGCCGAACTCGCTCTTAGGCAAAAACCTTAATATCAAATTTAGTAAATTAATACCGACTGTAAAAAGAACCCAAATAATACCTGACTCGTGAACAATCGTAAAGAAACGAAACTGCTCACATCCTATCGTATTTTTTTTGACGAAAACTATTGCGCGTAGAACCCATATGTTTTGTAGATCTTCTTCACGAGGAACATCGTTGAGAAGTTCTCAGCAAAATTACTCATTGAAACATGCCGATGATCTCAATTGTTTTTACTCGAAACAATAAAATCACATACATGCTTGTCAAACATATCAATTTACATAATACTAAATATTTAACACAATGTTAAAAAAAACCTATATATTGTTTCTTGTCATTATATATGTAGTAATACAAAAAAATATAAAAAAGGAATTAAAAGATTAAATGGTGAAAGGAAAAATAATAGGGAGTATGAAATGATTTTAACTAACACGAGTCAAGGGGTGTGAATTCGAGAACCGTCTTGCCTGTTCAATAAGAAGTATTAACAATAATATCATGCAAGTATAAAATAAGTTTATTACCTTTTTTATCGTCTGGAAGATTTGTCTGTTACGGATTTCAACTATTGCGGACAATTTTTTTATTAATTAAGGTAATAACTTGTAAATCAAACAGAATATGAAAATGAAAGGTTGGGAAGCCGTCTTTGACTTGATGCAAAGTGTGCGCCAAGGAATAAAAACAACTCAAAAAACGATGATTTCCACGTTGTAAGAAATTAGAGTCACTTAATTTCGGAAAACCGATCTGTTGAGCCGTTCTTGATAAGTATGCGTATACTCTTAGGTAGACAGAGACGGTCTGTCTGTCAAGTGGACTGTGACGATCTGAGTGCCCTCTGAAAGCTGGAGGGTGTATTTATCGATATATTTTGAAGGACATATACTAAAATTTCGGTTCCACAAGGTTATCGCTTATTTATTTTTCTATTTTGTGTGAATTTTGCGCAGTTTAAAATTTGTTCGTAGTGTCACAAATCTGCGACCTTTGTGTTCACCTGATTAAATATGTGTGATTCGTCTCGTTCTTTCTTCTATTCTCTTCTTCTTTTTTTATATATTTACTATTTCTGTTATCGAGTATAATATTCTTTTGTTTCTTAAATTAATTGTTTTATATTAAAAAAAATATTGAAGTATGATAGCGAATTCTTCTTATGGGACTGAAATGTTTTATGTGTATTATACTAATATATAAAATACGCATTAAATTATATGTGATTATAAAATTACTATAATTGTTATTCCTATAGGGGATTTATGATCGGTGTTCCGAGAAAATTGAGTTCTAATATATTTATTAAAATATAAACTAAAAAAGTGTTCATAATAAAAACTAATACAGAAGTAGTTGTTAAATATTACAAATTCATTTCCAAATAATTTTTGTTATGATATGAACGTATGTTATTACATGCATTTTTTAAAGTATAATCAATAAAAGTTTATTTTCTTTTACATGGTCTCAGTTATGATATGAGTGCGTATCATTACATATATAAGAGCACATAAATAACGCATTTCAAAATATTTGGACTTCATCCAAATTGGAATCAACATTCACGAGCTGTACAACAACCAGGCAGGTATGCAACAATGCCAATTCGCCATTTCTGGCGAAACACTAGTACCCGTCGACGTGTAGTAAAGACAGTCAAGTCCGATTCGTACGGTCGTTAATTTTCATTAAAAACTAACAAGCGCAAGACAAACACACGTCGACGGCAACACACCAGATTTTTTTTTTGCATGCTACGATACCGTTTTTCGGCAAATTTGCACGCGTCCACCGCTTTTGGCTGTACAACAACCAAGCAAGGATGCGACAATGCCGATTCGCCATTTCTGTCGAAACACTAGTACCCGTCGACGTGTAGTAAAGATAGTCAATGCCGATTCGTACGATCGTTAATATTTATTAAAATCTAACAATCGCAAGAAAACACACGTCGACGGCAAGACACCATATTTTTTTTTTTTTGCATGCTACGATATCGTTATTCGGCAAATTTGCACGCGTCCACCGCCTCAAGCTTTATAACAACTAGGCAGTGATGCGACAATGCCGATTCGCCATTTCTGGCGAAACACTAGTGCCCGTCGACGTGTAGTAAAGACAGTCAAGTCCGATTCGTACGATCGTTAATTTTTAATTTAAAACTAACAAACGCAAGACAAACACACGTCGATGAAAAGTCACCAGATTTTTTTTTTATGCATGCTACGATATCGTTATTCGGCAAATTTGCACGCGTCTAGTCTTGTAAATTGTAATGATATGCACTCATATCATAACTGAAACCATGTAATAAAAAATAAAATTTTATAGATTATACTTTAACAAATACATGTAATAACATACGTTCATATCATAACAAAAATTATTTGGAAATGAATTTGTAATATTTAACAACTACTTCTGTATTAGTTTTTATTATGAACACTTTTTTAGTTTATATTTTAATAAATATAGTAGAACTCAATTTTCTCGGAACACCGATCATAAATCCCCTATAGGAATAACAATTATAGTAATTTTATAATCACATATAATTTAATGCGTATTTTATATATTAGTATAATACACTTAAAACATTTCAGTCCCATAAGATGAATTCGCTATTTGACTTCAATTTGATTTTTAATATAATACAATTAAATTAACAAACAAAAGAATATTATACTCGATAAGAGAAATAGTAAATATATAAAACAAGAAGAAGAGAAAAGAAGAAAGAACGAGACGAATCACACATATTTAATCAGGTGAACACAAAGGTCGCAGATTTGTGACACTACGAACAAATTATAGACTGCGCAAAATTCGCAGAAAATGGAAAAATAAATAAGCGATAACCTTGTGGGACCGAAATCTTAGTATATGTCCTTCAAAATATATCGATAAATACGCCCTCCAGCTTTCAGAGGGCACTCAGATCGTCACAGTCCATCTCACAGGGAGACCGTCTCTGTCTACCTAAGAGTATACGCATACTTATCAAGAACGACTCAACAGATCGGTTTTCCGAAATTAGGTGACTCTAATTTCTTACAACGTGGAAATTACATTTTGAGTTGTTCTTTATTTCTTGGCGCTGACTTTGCATCAAGTCAAAGGCGGCGTCCCTACCTTTCATTTCTTATTCTGTTTGATTTACAAAGTTATTACCTTAATCAATAAAAAAAAAAAAATTGTCCACAAGAGTTGAAATCCGTGACAGGCAAATCTTCGAGACGACAAAAAAGGTAATAAACTTATTTTATACTTGCATGATATTATTGTTATTATTTCTTATTGAAAGGGGGTTACCCTTTTTATATTTTTTTTGTTTTACTACAAAATGATCATGGACTATTAATGATACCACATACCTGACTGGTGAATTACCGAAAATGGGTCGCCAATCTGCTCATCACCGATCGCTGTCTATCTCACGAAATTCATTGAGTGGAGAAACGATTTCATTCGTACATCTACTACAAAAGTTACTAAGTTTAAATAAACGTAATAAATTTTTCGATGCAAATACTGATATTGTTAAATGTTTCAACTCGAAAGATTCTACATAGATGCACGTAAGACATATGACAATACTTTTTGTATCCCAAAGACCATAGAATTATTAAATAAAAATCATACGCAATGCGTCTACGCTTATACAACAATTTTAACCGCCATTATAAAAAAAACCATATATTATTGACTGACGTTATATAAAAGTACGCTACAATTTTGTATTTCGACATATTCCCATGCGTTCATCGCCGCCAGCTGTATAACTACCAGGCGGGGATTCGAATACGCTGAATCGCAAACTCCGTCGATAAACTAGAAGACATCGACGGCAATAACGATAAAAAATCCGATTCGAACAGTCGTCAGTTTTCATAAAAGTACATGTTCGCGGCAAGAACACGTCGACGACAATCGACAAGATATTTTTTATAAATGAGGGTTTTATATAATAAGTAAAATAAAAAAATTATTTTATGCCAGCTTATTACTAATTGAAAGTCAAAATCCCCCATGAATAATCTATACCTACGCTCCTAGTCGTACACACATGTTACGCCGCGTTTTATTTTGTCGGATACTTTTCAATATATTCGTTATATTATTCACCTGTTTATTATATATCGTTTACCTCTTGTAAATCCAAGGTATTCAACAAGACTCTACACATTATAAAATGTCAACAACTTTAATAAAAATTATTCTTAACGAATTGTTGAAGAATTATGAATTCGCATAGAAATCCGGACCCTAGTAATAATACAATATAAGTTATTAATTTTTTTATTTTAACATTAAATTAGTTGTAAAATATTTTGAGCATATATAAAATATGTAACTAAAAAGTAATAACCAAAAATCAAAATATACTCGTATATAAATAGGTGATGGTCGAAAGTTTCTTTGAAGATTTCAAGAATTTTTGAAAAAAAATAATTTGGATATTTGATATAGTGTGATATTATCAATGTCATTTGAGTGTTTGAGAGCTTATATTAAATTTTATTTTATGATGCGAATTCTTCCCTTCAAATATTAATTTGTATTATTAAAGAACATATTTCCAGATCTTACGTCATTTAAAGTGTTTGGATGAATTTTCGTTGATGAATATAACTAAATTAAAAGTATATTGTTCCACTGCTGGTATGATTTCGGCTTGTGTTTAAATATGTTTAAAAAACGCTATGAGATCCTCCATAAGATAGAAATGCACGATTCTGGATCTCACAACGTTATCATTTACTAGTCTGACTATAATTACATATATTGTTTATTTAATCTATTATAAATAAACCAATTTCCCGATTTTCGGATTTCTCGAGGGCATTTCAATTTATTTCATTGGTTTAAGATACGAAAAATATTCCTGGTAATTTTAGATCTCGTAAAGTAGTAACAATGTAATACAATAAATGTTAAACACATTTTATTTATAAGGATATGTCATCAGATCTCAAGACCTTATTGTATATTACATTTTGGGTTAACATTCTAAAAATAAAATCTTTGGTAAATATAGTTTGCTTTTTGGTAATTTTATTTATTTTTATATTGGTTTTGTTCATCAATTATGATTGCATTAATCATGAAAAATATAATTATTATTTTAACTATCAGGTGTCAATTTTTTTTTTATTCATACAATAAAACATTCCTAGTTAATGTAGGCTATCCGAAATGTACATCTATGGATAATTACAGAATTAAAGGGATACTTTATTGTTATATCCTTTAAAATAAATGAAAAAAATAGCTATTGTAATTTTATAAATTTCATCTAATTAAATATTGATATTATATGGTTATGTACTTTGAAGCAAGATTCATTGTATCAAGATATACATAGATTTCATTTTGAATTACATAAGATATATTATGCATAGTAATAAATAGTAAATTATAGGTATGTAGCACAATTTTTTTTTAAAAATTGTCAGATTTTTTTAATATTGTCTCCAATATTAATTACATAAGAAAAATTTTATTTCGTAATAGTGTGTTTAAGTACTTACAGAACTCTTATAAGATCCATCGTTATGCTCATAAAGTATAATATTAGGTTCAAATTGGCAACAGAGCATGGATCTAATAGCTGCAGTTATTTAAAATTTTGAAACACATTTAGATCTCGTATGGTAATGATTTTAGTTTTCGGATCTATTTAAGTACTAATATAACTATTTAACACTTTGGATCTCGGAAGGATATAAGAGGGTTAAAAAAATGACAAGTGTTCCTTGATTTTTATGACTGTAAGTTAATCAACAGGATCGTAAAATATGTTTCCATTTACTCCAAAGTTCAAAAAATATTTTTAAAAGGTAGATCTCTTAAGGTCTCAGTTTACATATGGATCTCACACTATACCAAATGCATGTATAGGTGTGTGTGTAGGTGTGTGTGTGTGTGTGTAGGTGTGTGTGTTTATGTGTAGGTGTGTGTGGGTGTGGGTGTGTGTGTGTGTGTGTGTGTAGGTGGTGTTTCGTGATGCGAGGCGGTAACGTTTTTTTCGGTTGTGTGCCAAAGCAAAGACATAAAATGTCAAAATGGTTAGTTTTCGTTTTTTTTTTGCATTGCTACTTGGACGGATGAAATTTGTTGTTCTATCCGTTGGCAAAATTTTCAGGTCATGGCCCATGACTTGGAATAGAAGGTATGATTGATTTAGTGTTCATGTACCACAGGTGTGGTTGACTTAGTGTTCATGTAGAACTTATGGTTGACTTGGTGTT